>SSSL01000639.1:0-23339 GCA_008086715.1 Sitobion miscanthi
CATTTTCTGTCTTGCTCACCAACCGATTAGTACTCCTGCGAAATAATACATGTCGGTGCGTAGCGGTACGGCGACTCGGAATTGAAAAAAAAATTATCTCAAACGATTCCAATGTCGGTGCGTAGCGGTACGTCGACACGGAATTGAAAAAAAAATCGCGTCCGCCGGGCGACGAACCGCGACCGAGGGACAGTCGTCGGGTCGTCTCACCGGCGACCGCGTGTCGAAAAAATATCGTCTCAAAAAATTCCAATGTCACTGCGTAGCGGTACGGCGACACGGAATTGAAAAAAAAACGGCGTCCGTCGCGCGGACCTCCGGTCGGTCGACCGCGCCGGTGACGGCCTCCGGTGTTCGTCGAACGACGAACTCCCGAAAACAATCACCGGCGCGGTCGACCGACCGGCGGTCCGCGCGACGGACGCCATCCGCGATACGCGGCGCCGAGACGCCGCGCATCGACCGTGCGCGCCCGACGCGTGGAACCCGACCGGTTGGCCGATCCGTTCGCGCGTCGGTCACTGGGGGTCCTGTCCAACCGACAAGACGAACCCCCGAGGCAAAGGGCAGTCTTAACAGATCGCAGCGTGGTAACTGCTCTGCCGAGTACAACACCCAGCCCGGTACTTAAGTCGTCTGCAGACGATTCCGAAAACCCACACCGTTTGCCGCGGGATCACCGCGTTCACCGTTGATGCTCTTAGTAGCGTTACCCGAACGGCCGTGCGGTGGTCTGCCGGGCGCGGCGTCGGGAAAAAAAAATATTTTTTCCCCGTAACCGGCCGACGGGCAAACTCCCCCTTGGACCGCGGCGGCGTCCCCGGGACCGGTATCGCGGACACTGTGCCCTTCATCGGTTGCCGATTTTTAGTCGGGTCGGCGGGCGGGTCGGCCGAGTAGCGTTACCCGAACGGCCGTGCGGTGGTCTGCGGGCGCGGCGTCGGGAAAAAAAAATATTTTTTCCTCGGGCCCGTTCTGGTCAACCGAGCAGAAATATTTTAACGGCGGGCTGTGGTTTCCCAATGACGTCCGGTTCGGGCGTGCTGCGGTCACGGTAGGTGGTTTCTGGTGTTCCCCGTGTACATCTAGCGAAACCTCAACTGATTCTTGTTGTTTCGCTGGGAGCCTTGGGGTTGACAGACTGCGGTTTCCGCCAAAGGTCGGAGCGTCCTCGTCGCGGCAGATGGATACTGACGTAATGTTTGCTAATACCGAGCCAACGTCGCTTTTACGACTTATTACGTGAAGCAATCGGTGATAAAATCCGGGTTTGTGGGCACCGGGGAGAGTGCTATGGCACGATCTGATCCGGGTTCGGCGCCCCGGATTTTGTCAATTTAACTGCGAGGACTCGGCTCGAGGCCGGAACACACCCATTCTAGGTTTCCGAGAGACACGGATTGGGTTTCGCCCGTCCCGGCGCTCATATGAGCGCGTAGACGGGCTTTTCCCTTTCTTAAAAATACCACCTTTCCGCTACGCACGGAGTTGGAAAAAGTCGGGAGAAAGAAAAGGAATGTGGAACCTGTGGAGTTCTGCCCATGAGGAAAAATCTGACCGAACACGGCGTCAGACGAAACCGCCGGACGGGCGACCGGGACTTGGACCGGAGAGCCTATGCGGGATGAACGCTGAGGCTGCGGGCACGACCCTCGGGGGCATCCGTCTAAGGACGGGGGCCACCACGCGCTGGGTATCCGAGCCAGGCGGTCCTGGATAAAATGCGTAGAAGCCCCGGGCCCCACGGGAGACCCGCGGGACGAAACCTAAAGCGTAGCATATACTTGATCAATTTAGTCCCCCCGCGATCGGACCCGCCCTGAGGCCCCAGGACTACCCCGGGCAAAACCGGGTTGAGGGCATCCCCTTAAAAACCGTGAATATTCGTAAAACCTTAGGGCATGTTTCGTCGACACGTGTAATCGCTGATACGATAATGCCTCCGCGCTAATTGCAAAGTTCCGGAGACCCCTGGGTCCCCCGTTACGATCGCCCTCAGGCATCATCTCGGGAGCCGTGATCAAGCATCAACAATGACTGCGCTTGCTCTAAATCCGATTATTCGGTGGCGGCCGCACGTGTAAATCGTACTAGGTCTTCGGGAAAAGTGAAACTAAACCAGACGGACACCAGCCTGCGGTACAGCCCTTGAGAGGTTAGACGCCATCGCGCCCCGTCTATCAACGGCACGCTCACCGGGTGTTCAGAAAAACAGGCGTGCCGACCGGTGGACGAGGCGCGGCGGAACGACCCTCCGATTGGTCAGTCCGAGACCAAGGCGACACCATAAGAACTCGAGGCGTTCGGCATCCGTAGAACGCACACTGCCGGGCGCCTGTCAGCGGACGCGGAGTTGTGATCCACGTACGATGAAGGTTGCCCCACGCTGAAAACAGCGTTAAACTCAGATAGCTATGGAACGGCCGACGCGAGAGACGTTGGGACAGCGGTCAGACACCGACCGTGTACCGATAACCACGCCTCGTGCCACCGTTAAGAACGGACCAGGGAGGACACGCTACATCTGCCCGATAGAATCCGCTGCTAGCCGGTACGGGAAGACTATTACCCCGAGGAGATGATATCGCGAAGTTGGCGGAGGCCACCAGGGTTCGTCTCGAACGCACCGGTCCCTCGTGGACCCGCGAACGCTGTTCGTTGTCAAATCACAATTTGCCACCGTAAGCCTTAGACCTCACGGAAGCCCACCGTAATCCACATTTTCGGGGGCGTGCAGGTGGCATCTTAGCGCCGGCCGGCCGGGCTGATGACGAAACCTTACTGTCAAAAGAAACTGCCGGGGCGGTGGAGTCGACGGTCCGGGCCGACGGCGCACCCGTGGACTCTCGGACGGCGTATAAATCACATGACGAACATCACCCCGGGGGCGGCGGAGTGCGTGCAAGGGCGCGTGGCGTGGGCCGGGTTCCAGGCTGGTGCGCCACGGGCGTTCTCTCTGGAAGCACCAACGATGGGAGTCATTGCGAAGTTGAGAACTGCTCCGACGGTGGAGCGCCGGCGGTGTTCGGGTTCGGGCCCTGGGTTGCGTCTAGGCGCTGGCCGGTACCGCCAACAGCGGGAGTGATGGACGTCATGTGAGAAGGTCCATAGGAAGTCCACCCTGATGAGGCGAGCGAGCTGCGCCGCCAAGGGTCCACCTCGGTGGGCTGGGTGGCGCACGCCTGACAAGCCGAGTTGGAACGACCAGACGATGCGGTTTGCCGGCTGCACCCGCGCTAAGACGGGCCACGTTGCAAAACTTGCCGGCCGATCTGGCGCGGGGTGCGACCGGTGACACAAGACCTTGACGGAGCAGGCTTGCAAGCTCCAAGTCCTAGGGACTGATACGGTGGGATTCACCGGGGTAAGCAGCACTGCGGAATGACCCCGTTCCACGTAACAGGGATGCCCGAGACCCCCGGGGCTTCCCACAACACTCTCACCCTTTAGAGTGGTGAGACCCAAGCAAAACTTAGAACCTCATACTAGGTTCACGAAAGGTCTCGGAGCGAGAGAAGAGGGCGTGTGGGCGTCCGCAAAAGGCCGTATCCTGGCCGCCCGCACGTCTTCGGTGGTACGGTGCCGTCGACGGGCGAAAGCGGGCCGCGGCTTTGAGACCGCGTCCGACGAGCCCTGCGTGGTTGCAGGGTTGAGCAAGGGTGATTGGCCTAACAAGTCTTTCGCCCCGGCTCGGGCAGCCCCCCGTCCCAACACTCAATGCCAACGGAGGGCGTATCTCCGAATGGATCCACCCGGTGATATGGAGGAAATTCGGCGCATTGGTCGTGCACCGTCTAAGAGCAGACTACTAAAACTATGAGCACAAAGGTACAGATTAAAGACACCCCGCTGGGACACGGCCCGGAAGGTGGGAATTCGGATAGCGGGGTCCAACCGCCAATGTGTGAAAGATTTAGTTCTTTGACGGAGCTGAGCGGCCCGCCGACTGATAACCCCCTAGCTGGTCGAGACGCTGGTACCACCACGGTCGGTCCCACCATGTCGACCCCATCGTCTCACTTGAAAAATAGACGATGGAGAAAAGGGAGGAAGAGGCCAGGTCGTACCCGATCAACTGTAAGGGCAGTCCCTGGCGTAGGTAATTTGTTTTCGGACCGAGGTAACGGGACAGTTAGCCCCGAAGATCGACCAGCTCGAAATGAGGTCGATGAAACGCAAGGAACGACTATTTTGGTTGATAGCACAATCAACACAGACAATAGCAGGCTTGTCGCTCAAGCGCATAACGAGATACCAATTAAAATAGTTCATCTAAACGCTGCGAGGTCGAAAGCCGTTATGCACGAGCTCGAACAATTATTGGTTAGCAAGTCCATAGATATCTGTCTGATACAAGAGCCCGGAACCGATGGGAAAGGGGTCTACCTGCTGGACAGGCGCCCATTCAAGGTGATAGCTAGTGGCGACGAGCCTTAGTCCGCCGTCGTTATAGTGAACCAAGCCATAAGTGTCCTGGGCCAAAGATAGTTAAGTACCTCGCACAATGCCGTGGCCACGATCGCTTACGGAGGCGCTCAGCTTACGCTAATCTCCTCCTATTTCTAGTTCTCCGAACCCACCCAGGAGTATGTCAACGCCTTGGATGCCGTCCTAGACGTGCTGAGCGGGGACATTCTCGTGGGGGCGGACGTGAACGCGAGGTCCACGGTTTGGCATGACATAAGAACGGACAGTCGAGGTGACATTGTGGTTGATTTTATAAGCCAAAGAAACCTAAGAGTTCACAATAAAGCGGGGACACTGACGTTTAGAAACCGGGGAACGGCGTGCTTAGACGTCACGCTGTCGTCTAATAACACCAGAGTGATCTGTCATCCGCCACCCACGGACTGACGTCAAGTGACCACGCCCTAATTAGCTTCGAAATCATCGCGCAGAAGGACGCGCGTGTGCAGTCTGGGGAAGACGCGCGGGGCTATAATTATAGCCAGACAAACTGGGCGAAATTCTGTAAGACCTTGAGAGCTCTGAGAGACGGCAGGAGAGGGGATCTCGAGTGCCCGGACGTCGAGAAATGTACGATAGCGATCTCAGACGTACTGAAGGAAGCGTGCGATAAGCACATGAGAAAAAAGCTGGACAGCAGGCACAGACCTCTCCCGTGGTGGAACAAGATGCTTGCAAGGGAGCTTCGCACCCTAGACCGTTGGAAGGCCAGACTCAGAAACGCCAACAACGCGTTAATACGACGGGCGCTATGCGCCAAGTTCAAAAGACTAAAAGCGGCCCATAAGAAACACTGTTTCAGAGCTAGGCGCAGGGCCTGGCGAGACTTCGTAACAGAGACAGGGATAGCGAACCTGGGGCCCAGTCTTTAAATGAATAAAAACTGGCGGTAGTAGAACCTCTGAGAACCTTCCAACAGCCGTCCGGAAGGCGGACGGCACGTTCACCACGTCTCTCAGAGAAACCGGGGAAAGACTCATGGAAACCCTGGTTCCCAGCGATAGTTACGAAAATGAGAGTCCTGAGCAAATAGCGGCCAGGACTGAGTCGAGAGTGGAGGTCGGTTCCTTCAGTAAATGGTCAGAGGACCCCGGACACATCGAGCCCTGTGACGTCGAGGAGGTTAAAAGGGCCATATGGCGGATGGCACCTAAGAAGTCCCCGGGCATGGACGGTATAACGGCGAGAATCCTAAGACAGTCTTGGCCGGTGCTCGCGGAATTCATTACACACGCATTCAATAACTGCCCACAGGCGAGAAAGTTTCCGAGCACGTGGAAGGCGGCCAGGCTAGTCGTGATCAGAAAATCGGCGGACAAAGATCCCTCGGAAGCCAAATCATACCGTCCGATTAGACTGCTCGTCTGATATCTAAAGCGCTGGAACACGTAATAGTAGAGAGAATCCGACGTGAAACAGACGCGCACATGTCGAAGAGACAATTCGGATTCACGAGAAACCTCTCGACGATCGACGCGATCCAACACGTTCTCGCCTGGTCCAAGAGGAGAAGCGAGAAATACGTCTACGCGATCTTCCTGGACATATCGGGTGCGTTGGACTGCCTTTGGTGGCCGCAATTGGTATTGAACATGAAAGCAACAGGCTGCGGAGACGGGCTCATAGATCTCACAAAGAGTTACCTCGACGGTCGCCAATCGGAAATGAAAATTGGCGACCAAGTCATTAGGAAAACCCTAACAAAGGGATGCCCGCAAGGCAGCGAGTACGGCCCTGATCTGTGGAAATACGCTGTAAATCCACTATTGTCAGAGGCGCTGCCTACAGGTATTGAACTCGTTGCGTACGCAGATGATCTGGCGCTGCTTATCTCGGGCAAATACAGGCCTGAATTGACAGCAAGGGCAAACATCGTCCTCGAGAGAGCAGCGCTCTGGGCGAATCATCGCAAACTTACATTCTCGGCGGCCAAATCGCAGACATTATGGCTTAAGGGGTCACTCTCTAAGCCGCTCGCCCTTCGCCTGGTGGACGCTCGAATAAAACCTACTGAGTCAGCGAAATACCCGAGGTGTGACGTTTGACAAAAGTTCGAAGTTCAGCGTCCACCTAACGGAGAAGGCGAACAGCATGAGGGCCCTGTTTGGCAGACTGCACGGAGTCGCGAAAACTAGCTGGGGCTTAAGACAAGAAGCGCCGCTCCAGATTTATAAATCAGTCTTTATACCGCAAATGGGTTACGCGGCCTCGGTGTGGGCTGAGGGAACCCTAACCGTTGACAGGCACTTAAATCCGAGCAATCGGTCCGGACACGGCATCCGGCCCAAGAACCATACCACTCAGAAAAAGGTCGAGTCGCGGCGGTTATCACCCCGTCCCCAACATCGATGCTAATGGGCAAACAGTAGTAGTGAGTCTGCGAAAACTGGTTCCGAAATCTCATTCTGCGGGCGACGGAGAGAGCCCCGCTGGAAAAAACGGCACAGCTAACGCACGAACGGTACAGCCCTCCGTCGGCTTTGTCACGCACGTCCGGGCAACGCGTGCGTGCACTCCGCGTGCCCGCGCCCGTGACTTATGTGGATGGTCACGCAGAGACTGGAGGGAATAGCGCTTTAGTAGAAGGGGAGGTATTTGCCTGGGTCGAAACCAGCATTCGCTGATGCGGTCAGCGAAACCCAACGATCAACCTCGCACGAGAGTTGCCGGCGAGGGTCAGCTCGTCTGGCGCCCGGGCGCCCGAGTGAAAAACCCCGTCGGAGGGATGTAAAAAGCGAGAAGTAGCCGCCCTCGCGATAGATGGATAAAGGTGTAAAAACCCCCGAAGGAATGGTCTTATACTCCCCGTCACACAGTCGGTTTACAATGTCCCCGGATTCGGAAAAAAAAATTATTTTTCCCCGGGTCGGCTGAGGCGCAAAGTCCCACTTGGACCGCGGCGGCGTCCCCGTGACCGGGTTCGCGGACCGCCGTGTGTGAAAATACGATTTTTTTTTCACTCCACGTTCGTGGTTATTCGGCGGTGCCGGGGTAGTGCACACGACGGCAGCCCCGGCGACGTCCGTCGACACGATTTCGAATTCAACTTTTCTTACGTCGTTTTTCCGAGTGCAATAACTCGTTAACCGTCGGTCCGATCTCGAAGCGATCGCGTCGTACGTCCCGAGTTCTATGGGACACCGGTGTCCCCGACATTGAATTCGGCGATCCGTTGTCCGCGGCCGTACCGCTACGCACGGTGATTGACGGATTTCGTGATTTCATACGACTCGGGTTTACCACTACGCGCCCGTACCCCCGTCGCATATTGTGAAACTCGACATTTTGTATATTTGTGAGCGGCTTGGTCGTCGGCGGTCCGCCGGCGTCCGATCGCCAATCACACACGACAGCAAAGCCACGGGCGACGCCGAAGCCGACGCGTCCATCGCCGCGCACCGGTCTGCCTTCCAGTCTTCGGAATGGTCGGCGATCCAGTGCCCGTCGACGGTATCCGTCCAAGTTTCGGCGACCGACCCATCTCGCACGCCGAGTGGCAAAACTCGATGTAGATAGGGACACGAGTATCCGGGTTTTTGGCTTGCGCCTACCACCATCCGTCCGTGCCTTAGCTCTGAGCGCTACTAACGGGCGGATGGGGAGCTAGGACGGTGGCAGCTAGGCCACCGACGCTCTAGAGTCTTCTATGGAACACCAGCACCGGACCTAGAGCCCGTAACTTTCTTGAGGACCTGGACGATTCAGTTAAGTGCCGCCGGTTTACCAGCCTCCCACTAGGTGCAGTGGTTTGATGCTCTACTATCATGCGCCTGTCCCACAACCACCACGTTTCAGCCGAGGTAGGCTCCTAAACCTTGAGGGGCGTTGCAGCCAGAACCTTCCACTATTCTGGCTCCCCAGCTGGCTAGTGGTGGGCCTTACGGTGGAGATTTGGACAGACATCTGAGCGCCTGCTCCGGGTCCCCACCAACCCTCTCGCCGACTATGGCGAGACCTACGTAACCAATCTGAAGCCTAACCTATCAGACGCTCTCTTGGCCTCGATGGCCTCCCTAGCGAAGTGGCGCTAAGCACAGTAGTTCGACCTCGTGTCCAAAAACACCTTGGTCTCACACGGCCATACGTCTTCCCCTATGAGCCTAATGACCCGATCTCTCTCAGTAGAGAGCATAGGGCATCTGTAGAGCACATGGTTTACCGTATCGTCTCGGTCTCGCATCTGCACGAGCTCGTACCCCAACTTAGAGTTAAAGTCATCGTGACCCGTAAGGAACTGGCTCACATAGTGATCCACCTCGAGGGGCAGATCCAGTTTCCTCCTATTTCGGAAATCATAGCGTGGGTCCAGCGACCCTTCTCACTACTGTCCCACCTATCCTGCCAGATATCAAGAAGCCTATCCCACTGATCACACATCTCCTCCTCCGAGATTTTGCCAGTTTTCATTTCCTTCCTAACCACAAACCAGAGAATTTCCAAATCTAGAGCAAGCCAAGTGACCGACCCACTCTTCACGAGGTCGCGGTCAGAACCTCTCAACGCCCTAGTCCCCCTAGGTTTTGGTGCGTCCGCACCCCAGGTGCCGTCCCCTACTTGGCTTGACCCTTTTAATCACCTCTTACGACAAGCAGGGAATACTGAGGTAGTATTGAGGTAGTGGGCCCTACCACAGGGCCCGGCTCCGCATCCCTGACGCATGGGCACGACCACATTAGGTTAGGAACCTAACCTAACCTAACCTTACGTGCCCATTCGGAACACCCGGAGTCTATGGCTTCCGCTTTCTGGCAGGGCGGCGTTCTGACCTTAAGTTAAGCAACCTATCTATCTTATCTGTCCTGACGATTCATTAGTGCCTCTTTTGCGAAGATCACAAGGGCTTCATAGGTGGTCTTGCTGGTGAGGAAGGCCCGGTCTGCTTGTGACCATGAGACACCTTCATCACTCAAGGCCCTTTTGAGTTAAATGTGAGCTCTTTTAGTCCTTGGGCAGAATCTTAGTACGTGATTTACTGTTTCCGGATTGCGGTCAAACTCGCAAATCGGATCGGCGACGAGGTTGAAGCTGTGCAGCTTCGCCCGGAAATCACCATATCCGGTTAGAAATTGCGTGGTATAATGGTCCAGAGGCATTGGGAGGTTAAAGCGTAGTCTGACCGATGGAATCATTTTCTTTGTCCAGCTACCTTTGGGCAAAGCGTTGTATCGTTGCTGCCATTCGTTGAACAGATCGTCTTCGCTCATGGTGAAGACTTCCAGCGTTAACTCCTGCCTGAGATAACTTTTCTTAAGTGCATGGAAATCTCGAGGTCAAGGGGCAGTGTTCCCGCTACAGCTGGGAGGCAGTTTGTTGAGACCGTGTTATAGGCGCCCGTCATTGCAAGTAAGGGCGCTCTCTGGGCACTCAATAGCGTGAATTGTCACACATTGTGGTCCGCGAACCCTTAACCCTTGACCTCCTTTTAAATTACTGCCTTGTAATAGAGATCTATAAATGAAAAGCCATTGTCACATTATTTAGTGTTTTGTGGTTAGGTCTTAGCAAAAAGATACATTTAATTCAGAACGAAACTGTTCTTAATAAGTGAAAAAAATTATATTAAGAACCAAAAAGTTCTATATGAAGAATTTTTTGGTTCTTACCGGAAATTTCTTGCAATTTGATATTTCGAGATTGCAAATTTTGGTTTTGAGCCCACGAATTATGCTTGTTTGAACAGTATTTTGTTGACCTAAGCCAATTCGGTGAATGATACATCATGTGTCTGTTATTTCCTTTGGTGAGTGCCTTCTTCACCTATACAATGCACCTAACCTAACCTACTATGATTATCACACGTATGTTTTTGAAAATATGACTTAAAAATACAATGTGGCTACAATAAAAAAAAACAATTATTAAATAATACTACTAATATGTTACCATATGGATTGTTTTAGAAATAAAGAAACACCTATTTAAATAATTTGTTTATTCAAATTGTTTAAATCTTAGACAACATTTCAATTCATTATCATCGTTAAATAGCAAATTTTAATCGAATTAATAAACAACATGGGACTGGGACTTCAACAATCCAAAGCAAAGGCTGGATCCGAGTATGCCATGACATTGATTGATTGTTACGTTGAGGACCATAGTAAAAACATCGAAATTAGAACGGACTCAACCCATGGTGGTGGTCATCTAATCATTAGGGAGCGACCATTTATGCCTCCATTGTCAACGCAACGTTTGCCTCAGAAAATTATTTTGGATAAAAAATGTGGAGGAAGTTATCTGACGTCAGAACGGGCAGACAAATTAGCCAGGGGAATAGCAAAACTATTGTTTGAGGACGCCACGTTATGCGAATGCAGCGATCAGGTCGAATGTTTGTCTTACTCAGAAGTGATGTCCGTGTTTGAGGCCGGGGCACGGGTGGCATTTGAACGATTACACCACGGGTTTTGTGCAGATTTTTTACAGTGTCCGGTTCTTGAAGACGGTGTAAAGAAAGTAGACAAATATTCCCCTAAACGATGGTGGAAACCGTATAGTTGGCAGTGGCCCAATAGAGCGGCTGTGTGTGGTAAACATAGCGACCGAAAAAATGAAAAGCCAACCATAATGCCAAAACGAATGCAAGTTAAGTACATAAAGAAACAATGAATGCCTGCTTGCACGTTTCCTAATACTGCAAAATACCATGTGTTTATGAGATGGACAATATCCAGGAAAATAGATTATTTATGTCAAACCCAAGAACAATTTTTCAGTTTCAAAACATATCTATACCTAATTTACAGTATAAATTATGAATATGTAATGTTTATATTTATAATTGTGAAATCTCAATCGATTATGGGCAACTTGATGTCAATGAAGTGATCCTGGAGTAAAAACCGTTAGTATACTATAAGGAAAAGCTATTTCATTAATTTACCTCTCAGCACACAAACTTGGGGTCATCACCATATACAGAGTTATCAATTTAACGAAACACTTATTATTCCGAAAAGATTTAACTTTTTAACATTTTAGATTCTGAGCGGAGCGATATTCAAATTCTTCAATTGCAAGTCATTGTACATTTTGTACCTATCTAAGATTTGAAATTTGAAATTAGCACTTTCATCACAATTAAATGTGTAACTTTCATTAATTTACAAGTATCCAGATTCTAGATTCTCTAATGCATTTACCATGATTTTACTTTAATTGCTGACTCGTGACTCATGACTCATGAGTGATAATTTCTAAGTTATTTTAAAATTTCTTGAAATATAGACAAGATGAACCATATTGAATAAGATATTTTTTAAATTTCATAGTTGTCATTATTCTCAAATATTCTTCAGTTTATCTAAAAGCCATTATTCATTTGTACCTAAATAGGATTTCAAATTTCAAATTAGCTTCTTCGTCACAATTCTATGTATATTCTTAATTTCCTAATTTTTTAAATGTGACATCATTTTTTTTATTAAATCATATTCTCCATGTTGATATTTTAATAAAAAGTGGAACTAATCAGAATATTTTAGATACTTATATCTAGATTTGCTATTTTGCTAAATGTATTTAACATTATTTTGACTCATGAGTAATCATTTCATAGAATTCAAGAATTTACTTAATAAATATTTGTATATATGGTTTTTGTTGGTTTGTGTTAATAAAATTATAGAATTTATAACTTTTTGACTTTAAAACTTTAATGCTGTAATATTTTACAAGGTTATTCATACAAAAGCAACTATTTTGAGGGCTTATGAATGCCTCATAATTATTTTCTACTAATTTGTTTAAACATTGGTCGCATTTAATAATGTAATAATTATAGCGAAATAGTAAATATACATAAAATGTATTATTCGATTGCACCTCTTGTACGAACAATGTTCACTAAGTTTAAATTAGGTATGAAGTACGTTTTTATTAGGCATTTAAAACTGCTGACTTTCATAAGCTCTACATTTCTTTAGATACCTACCTATATTGGATATTAACGAATAATGAATTTGCTTTTAAATTTAGCTTACCATACATTATAGCTCAATCATTTTAATATAATAATATTTACTAAATTACAACAATAATGTATCATTTTATTAGGGAATATTGATCCTTACGTATCAAAATTGTACACATTTCAAATCTATACTTTTATAAATATTAAATTAAAAGTTTTAAAATTGCTCTAAATCCAGATGGAAAATGATTACTACTATGATTTTTTACTGATGCAATTGACATATTTAAAATACTTGATAATTATGTTTGATGTCATGATTGGGACTTTGATGTTGTTATAATTAATTTAAAAACTCATATTATAAAATTTATAATAATATTAAACTTTATTTTGCATATTATAAGGTTTCTATTTATTAGAGCAAAAAAATTTCATAAAAATGTAGTTTAAATTGCTTACACAAATGTAATGTACTTTACCAATGTTGTGTAAATATTGTGCGACTTCTATGTGATGCCACAGATGTTTGATCGGACTATCGTTTTTTTTTTTTTTTTTGTTCGAAAGCATTGGAGCAATAAGTACAGTTATTTAAAAAAAGGAAAAATTGATAATACATTTATAATTATTAAATACATTTTTCAATAAATTCTGTCAAAATTGTCTTGTTTTACTGTTCTAGTGTATACATATTTGCTCATATTTGTATGCGTATATGTTTGTGTTTAAAACTTTTAAGACTCTAAGTCTAGCCATAACCTTTAGTCTTTAATAACTTTTAATTTCTAATTATATACTATATAATACTAATTTATTGATACTCAATGTGTTATGTTTAGATATATATATATATGTGTAAAATATATTATATTGTATATTCATTAATATGTAATATTGAAAAAGCTGTATGGCGTTTAAATACAAAATAAATAAATAAAAAATAAATAAATTAATGTAACAACATCCAAGCCCTAATTAGGTTAGGAGTAGATAATGTAAAGTATGTAAAAAAAATTGTATGTGTACATGGTATACCAGAAACTATTCTAACAGATCAGGGCACGGATTTTCTTAACAACATTTTTAAAAAGTATGTAAACTAATAAAAATTAATAAAGTTCAACGCTCAGCGTTTCACCCCCAATCAAACGGCTCAATCGAACGTTATCCCCGAGTACTTGCTGAGTACCTTAGGCATTATGTACAAAAAGACTTAAATAACTGGGACCAACTACTACCCTATGCATTATTAGTATATAGTTCGACCAAGCCCACTTTTTTATTATTCTGAGGGTTTTTCAATTGTAAATAATCGGATACATCTATGTTTGAAGTTGATTCTAAAACTTCTTGGACGCTTGGAGGGTTAGAATAGGAAACGTTTGATGCGGAAGCTGATGAAGTAATACCGTGATAATTTTTGTCATATAGAGGATAACAATTATTTTTCTGCGGTGGTTCATCGTATTTTCCCATCTCACCTTCATATAAAAGATTGCTCATTAAATTCTGCACCATGCATTGTGCATAACGCGTACGAAAAAACGAAAAACACGCAATTTGCGTAACACTAAATCACCAAACACATTAAATTCATCCAAGTTTTTTTCTTCTCGTTCCATGGGACTTTTTTGAATAGATTTCATCATTTCAAATACGTCTTGACACTTATCTTCAGTTTTTTTTAGAGCTTTTGGATGGTTTTAGGTACTTATGGGGTACTTTCGCCGACTTATTGGGGGGAGTATCAGATACATTTTTAGCATTACTTAGCATTTGCATTGCTCTTCATTGATTTCATCCACTTCAAATGGATTGGTAGCTCTCTCATTTTCATTAGATTTTGAAATAGTTGTGCATACCTCAATACTTTCCTCATCCTCACCATCGCTGGTTGCACAATTATTTTGGTAAACCACCAATAAAATAACTTCAATAGAGTCATTTTTAATATTATTTATTTTGAACCCCAACCGAACCGAACCTAGAACCATTTTAAGTCAAACTCGAACTCGTACACAAAATGTTTTATCATGTATTGTACCCACAAATTAAATCAACCATAATTATAACTATTATAAGTAGTATAGATACCATTCCTGGCACACCTTCATTTTATATAAATAAAAGATCACAAAGAAAACAATTGTGCATAAAGATCACAAAAACTAAATGCAATAATAATTAAAATATTTTTCTCAAAACTTATGTGATTAATATTTTTCACAAATTGAAACACAAGGCAAAAAGTATAGTAAAGGGGGAAGTCACGGTATGTTAATACTGCGATACGTTTGATTGTAAATTTTGTGTTTGTTTATAAATATTGAATAAAAGTGTTTCCGACCCGAAAATTATGTTTTGATTGAGTAGTCACATAATCTAATTATACTCCTTAAATCTGATCTGTAACCGGTTAATTTATGTGATTCTTAAAATAAACAAAATAACCCAAACAAACGGAAGTGGCCTACGTGACACAACAAATACGACCGATGCGTCCGATTTTTCGTATGCTTAGTATATTTAATCGTACGAATTGAAAAACAAAATTGTTTTCGGTCGTTGCGTCGTGCGATTCATAGGTATTGTAAATTCGTAATAATGGAATTAATAATTGCGGAAGTTCAAAAAAGAAAAGTTTTATGGAATAAATGGGACAAAAAATGTAAAGACAGGGTAATTTCTGACAAGGAATGGGACGAAGTAGCCAAAATAACAAAAATGAAAAGTACGTATTGTATATTTTAATATCTTTGATTGACTACATTATAATATTAATATTATAATATTCCTAGATATAGACATGGAGACTAGAATAAATAAAATAAAAAATACAATTAACTTATATTAATATGTTTGTTTAGGGAAAATTATCTTAAATATAGAACACGTATCAATTGAAACTCTAGAAATTCTATGCAAAATTTTACTTAATAAATAATAATATAGTACAATAAATTAATATAAAATAAACTAATATAAATAATAAGTTATATGACTTGCAATTATTTTTACGCTATTTTATTAATTTTAAAAAACATCTACAAACGTATTTCTTACGCCAATTGCAGTTCGCGAAGCACGGTTATTGGATCTACCACCATGAAGTCCCAACATAACATTTTCTTTTTCACGTACATTTTTATTCAAATAGTCTGACAAGTGATTTTGACATGACGATATTTTTTTTTCTTTATCAACTATCACATTAGGTAATATGCAAATGGAATTAACGATGTGATCTGCATTTTCGACTTTAGTTTCTATTGCTTTTAGAAGCCCAACTAATTTCTGGGAAACCGTTTCATAATATTATTTCTCAACGGAAAAGCTTCGTCACCGATAAATACATATGGAACTTTATGATTTGAGCTCATAGAATATATGAATAATATAATTAAATATTTTAAATCTTAAGTTAAGGTGTGTTTAAATTATAATAAATTATAATAATAATAATAGTATATTATGCAAATCAAAATGACAGTACAAAAGTATAGGTATATATAAGATAAATGACAAAGATTTGCAACTCCCCTAAAAGCATAGCTTGTGATGGGAAGTTTAATTGAGTCCAATTATTGACAATTTACATACATATTTCTAAAACAAAATTTTCATGATTACATCATATGTTATTTATCGATAATCATAAATCTATTTGTGTGAGATCAACATTTTTTAAGTACAATTACAAATCTTTTGCGTTTTCAAAATTACATATATTTATTTTAAGTATTCTACATAATCTGATTGCAATTGATATAGCACTTTTAATGCTAAACTGTTTATGGTATAGAAGAACATATAGATTAATATAAGTTTTATACTGAGTATTATAAATATGATCAATAGGAACAGTATGATTCTTAATATTATGATATATGAGTAATAAGTTCTTATAATATAAACATGTAATATTAAGTAGATTAAAAACATTGTATACAAAATGATTATTGGTAAGCCTTGGTAAATTGTATATAAATTTAATTACATTATTTAAAGTAGTATTTAAAGAATGAACATGAGACTCATACACTTGTCCCTAAAAAACAATACCATAACATAAAATAGATTGTACTAAAGCTAAATAAATTATACGTTTCATATCAGTATTAAATATATGTCTCAAATCATGAAATACACAAAAAAATTTTCGAATGGTATTTGTAAGAATATTAATATGGTAATTCCATTTAAATTTACAATCCAAGGTGAGACCTAAGTACTTAACATAATTAGAATTCTCTAGAATAACACAACTATCACAAATACCGGATTGACATTTAAATGAATGTATGCATATATTTAGTTCTGGACTATGTACTTCTGAGCTAATATTAAAGTGAATATATTTAGATGAATTAATATTTAATTCTAATAAGTTATTATCAAACCAATCTTTAACATCTTTAATAACATTGTTTGCTTTTATATTTAAAGATACTGTACTATAACTATGAACTAATATAGCTGTATCGTCTGCATAATAAATTATTTCAGCATCAAAATTGATATTTAAAAGACCATTTATAAATATTATAAATAATAGAGGCCAAGAACAGTGCCTTGAGGAACACCATATGTTACATCAAGTGATATACTTACTGAATTCTTCAATTTAACTATTTGAGTTCTTTTAGATAGGTGGGTCATTGTCTAATTTGTCATGAATAAATTGATTTAAAAGTAATTAAGCATCATTAGTTGATTTACCTTTTAAAAATCCAAATTGATTTTTGAGAAGAAATTATTTTTGTTTAAAAACTGTACGATTTTATATTTTATACATTTTTCGAATATCATAGATAGGATTAAGGATAGTGCTATTGTACGATAATTAAAATCTTAGCGATTACCTAACCTACAGTACCTACATTCTGTGGCTATATCGTTTATCATCAAATATATAAATACCGAGGCCGAGCAGGCAAAAGTTTGTAAAATATAAGTTCAAACTCTTCGACGCATAAATATATTTCCGTATATAGTAATAACGACGCTGTCCGCCGCGGCACTCGACGTGAATGAAGTACGGCCGCAGGCGGTCAATATATTTAGCACATAAATATGTCTTAAACGGGGAGGTCCGACGTCTACAAAAGGGGTAAAACTCGAATTTTGTAAAAAAATCGTAAAATGACCGAAAAATAAAAACGCGAAAAAATTCATTTTAATTTATCACGGCCGCCACAAATTATCATCAATCCCAGCCGCCGGCATCGAACCCACGACCCCGGTCAACCCCACCAACGCCTAAACCTACCTATCTACCTACCGAGTTGAATTCTGTTGTCAAATCAATGACTCTTAAGGGAACGCGAATACGACTTCGTCCCGGAGGTCGGGCGTCTCAAAGGGGGGTTAGGCCTCCACAGAGGCCCCGTCCTCGAACGAAGCAAATTTACCGGAGAACGCAAATAACGGAAGAACGGGGCCCAGAGACGCGCCGAAGACGACAAAAACTCGAATTTTCGAAAAAAAACAGCAAAAAACGCGCGCGACGGTGGTGTTCGGTGTGCACGTCTTTTCCGCTCCCGCGGGCCGGCCGGGTTCGAAATACGGCCGCGCGCGGCCTATAATTTTAGCGAGGAACGCGAATAATAGTAATAACGATGCGACGAATAATAGTAATAACGATGCGACGCCGCTAAACTAATAATATTGTTGTTTATCAATTACTTACTTAAAAACGATATTTATTAAATACTCATAACTACACGTACCGACATAAACAATATCAAACGGTATAGTCATACCATTATACAATTAAACTGCCAGAATTAAATACATAAAAAGTTATAATTTGTCTATGAATATGGGTACATAATTTGACTCACCTAAAAACTGTAATATTTTAAGTACCTACTATATAGTATATTATATATTTAATATTTAACCACATAATCGAGCCCATGTCAAACGATCAAACCTACCTATATAAGTAATATCAAGTAGTATAGTCATATACATTACCTCGACCAATTAATTCACCTAAACTTTAGTATGATAAGCACTACATAGTATACATGCATGTTAGTTATATTACTTTTGTCTATTCAATTAAAAAGACCCATCCCATACAATCCAGCCCGTGTTAAATGAGATAGTTGCGTTGCACATACACTGTAAATAATATAAATTGTAGATAATTAAATCCAGTATTAATTTATTATGTTATAAATAGTTTATTTCATATATTACTCTCAATTAAACTTACACATATAAGTTGTTGCAAATGGTATATAGTCGTATAATCATACAATGTAATTGCCAGACTTTAATTTTATACATACATTTTTATTTTGTTTTTTAATATTTATTATTTTAAATCTATAGCATCATTTGTATGCTAAACCAAATTTGACTCGCCTGAAAACTGTAGTACCCACTACTTAGAATACCATATATTATTTAATATTTTACCACACAATAAAAGCCATATAGCCGTGTATAAAATTATTGTTTAATTTGATTTTATGCTTATGTTAGAACATATCAAACAATGCTTAATAACTGTAGCTAATTGTTTATCAAACAGTTTAATTGATCACTTAATACTTATAACTACACGTACCTACATAAGCAATATCAAACAGTATAGCCATATCATTATACAATTTAACTGCCAGAATTTAATTAAATACATAAAGATCTATACATTTATAATAAATTATTGTATTATATAGTATCTGCAGCAGTTTTGTATCATATATAATTTATAATTACCAAATTGCATTACCTCAAACAATCAACTCCCATAAAATTGTAATATATCTAATACTATGTAGGTAAACTACTGTCTAATTCAAGTACAAAAGAACCATCCCATGTTAAATAATATGGGTGCATTAATAAGTATTATTTATTAAAATGTAATTTCATATTATACTCATAAGTTATTTCGAATTATATAAACTTATCGTAATACAATTTAACTGATAGATTTTAATTAATACATAAGTTCTATTTTGTTATTGTATTAATATTTTATTATTTAGAATCTCTTACAGTATATTTTGTATGCTACACTAATTTGACTCACCTAAAACTGTAATATATTATGTATATATTTATATTTATTCATGAGCATAAAATCAAATTAATAAATTGTTATATAACTAATCAACTATTTGTATACACAGCTATTGATTTTACAGTCAACATTTATTAGTTTAGATATTAATTACATAATACCTATACTATGTAGTAGTTACTTAATATATTACAGTTTTTTGTCAGTCAATTTGGTAAATAAATTTAGTGTAGCATACAAAAATATACCTATACTATAGTCATATCGACCAATCTATAATAATAATAATATATATGTTAGTTATATTACTTTTGTCTAATATAGTATAAATGACCCATCCCATATAATCCAGCCCGTGTTAAATGAGATAGTTGCGTTGCTCATACACTGTAAATAATAAAAATTGTAGATAATAATGTAAATGACGAAAAAAAAAATCTGATTTATCACGGCCGCCGCAAATTATCATCGATCCCGGCAGCCGGCATCGAACCCACGACCCCGAGTCATCCGCACCGACGCCTAATCCTACCTACCTACCTACCGAGTTGAATTCTGTCGGCAAATCAACGACTCTTAAGGCGTTTCGCCGTCCCGGCGAATTCCGAACGCGATTTCGACGTCCGCTCGGGGCTTTATAGAGGGCGATCCCACCTCATCGGATATGCGAGATTTGCGAAAGAAATCGAACCTTCCGACACATGTATTCATGCCTGTATATAGAATTACCCACTCGACGGCGGCGATATCGTCACTCGACTCTCGTCGTCGTCCCGCGGCCCCAAGGCTCGTCCCGTAGGAAGTGCGGTCACCGGCGGCCTATAAATTTAGCGGGGAACGCGAATACGTCTTCGACGGGGAGGTCCGAATTCTAAAAATGTGTTTAACGCGACCCGCATTGAAAATTTTCCAAAATTGTGATGACGCCGCTCTCAAGGCTATAGATTACCCCTCCGCGAATGGTGTGGGGAGCACGTGAACTACGAATTTAGCGGGGACCGCGAATAACGGAAGAACGGGGCCCCGAGACGCGTCGAAGAGGGCTAAAACTCGAATTTTCGTAAAAAACGGCAAAAAGCGCGCGCGTTGATAATGTAAATGACGAAAAAAAAATCTGTTTTATCATCACGGCCGCCGCAAATTATCATCGTTTCCGGCGCCGGCATCGAACCCACGACCCCTAGTCAACCGCACCGACGCCTAAACCTACCTACCTACCGAGTTGAATTCTGTCGGCAAATCAACGACTCTTAAGGCGTTTCGCCGTCCCGTTGAATTCCGAACGCGATTTCGACGTCCGCTCGGGGCTTTAGAGCGGGCGATCCAACCGCGTCGGCGAGCGGACGACCTGCTCCGCCGCCCACGGACGTGTAAACCGCGAAATCCGCGTAAAAAAATAGAACCTCCCGACGCACGTATTTATGCATGTATATAGTAATACCCGCTCGACGACGGCGATATCGTCACTCGACTCTTTTCATCGTCCCGCAGCCCCAAGGGTCGTCCCGTAGGAAGTGCGGTCACCGGCTGCCTATAAATTTAGCGGGGAACGCGAATACGACTTCGTCCCGGAGGTCGGGCGTCTCGAAGGGGGGTTTTAGGCGACCCGCGGCGAAGATTTTCGAAAAACGTTACGACGCCGCGCTCGCGGCGATCGATTTCTCCGCAGAGGCCCCGTCCGCGAACGAAGCGGGGCCGCGCGCAAACCACAAATTTACCGGGGAACGCGAATAACGGGAGAACGGGGCCCGGAGACGCGTCGAAGACGGCTAAAACTCGAATTTTCGAAAAAAAACGGCGAAAAACGCGCGCGACGGCGGCGGTCGGTGTGCACGTCTTTTCCGCTCCAGCGGGCTCGCCGGGAAAAAAGTACCGCCGCGCGCGGCCTATAATTTTAGCGAGGAACGCGATTAAGGTCCGAACGGGGCCTCCCGGAGCTCCACGGAGGGGTAAAACTCGAAAACGTTTGAAAAATTTGAAAAACGTGAAAAAAATCGCGAAGAGTGATAAGGAGCGTTGATAACGCGGCGACGGCCGGGACGCGGGCCGCCGAAAAAATCTAATTTTCTCATTGATGGGTTCCCTAAAAAGTACGGAAAATCGGTACAGGCTGCGCCCTCGGGTTCACGTTTTATAGTATAAGGACTAGTCGGAATCGGAGCGCCCTCGGGTTCACGTTTTATAGTATAAGGACTAGATGCGGGTGTTTTGTCATCCCGCCTGCGGCGGGAAGACTGTGTTGGCGATTCCGGGTGTTTGTCATCCCGCCTGCGGCGGAAAGACTGTGTCGGCGATCGGAGTGTTTGTCACTGTGTGCTGGGTTTTTTGATCCGGAACGTGGGGTCGTCGGTATTTTGTTTTGTAGTGTTGGCAGCAATGGTTTGGCGGTAATTTTTTGAACCTGCGAGAGTGTCTAGTCGTAAGTCACGGCCGGCGATTCAAGTCGATCGTCGTACGACAAAGCCAGCCAGTAGGCGACGACGCCCCGGGCGTGTATGTCCGGTTCTCGAGTGTGTGTGTCGTAAATCGGAAATTCAGATTCTGAGTTTGAGTGTCTAGCTATCAGTCATCTGAGGTGAAAGTCGATTCTCGAGCGGACAATCCGCTTGCGGCTGATCGGATGCAGTGGGAGTTTAATTCGCTCGTATGCAAGTAGCTAGTCAAGTAGGCAATCCGACTACGTCGAATCGCAGACCACGCCCCTGGCGTGTATGTCCGGATGTCAAGTGTGTGTTGAAATCGGAATTCGGATTCTGAGGTTGAGTGTCTACTACTATCAGTCATCTGGGGTGAAAGTCGATTCTCGAGCGGACAATCCGCTCGCGGCTGATCGGATGCAGTGGGAGTTTAATTCGCTCGTATGCAAGTAGCTAGTCAAGTAGGAAATCCGACTACGTCGAATCGCAGACCATGCCCCGGCGTGTATGTCCGGTTCTCGAGTGTGTTTGTCGTAAATCGGAAATTCAGATTCTGAGTTTGAGTGTCTAGCTATCAGTCATCTGGGGTGAAAGTCGATTCTCGAGCGGACAATCCGCTCGCGGCTGATCGGATGCAGTGGGAGTTTAATTCGCTCGTATGCAAGTAGCTAGTCAAGTAGGCAATCCGACTACGTCGAATCGCAGACCACGCCCCTGGCGTGTATGTCCGGATGTCAAGTGTGTGTTGAAATCGGAAATTCGGATTCTGAGGTTGAGTGTCTAGCTATCAGTCATTTGGGGAGAAAGTCGATTCTCAAACGGACAATCCGCTTGCAGCGGATCGAATGCAGTGGGAGTGTAATTCGCTCGTATGCAAGTAGCTTGTCAAGTAGGCAATCCGACTACGTCGAATCGCGAACAGCGTTCATTACTGTCATCGAAAACACAAAATTAAGTTATAAATTCAAAACGTTTCGGGCGCATATCTCCGCGGCGCTCTCCGCGATGTCAATCGGTCCCCGGCTGCACGCGACCTATCATTAAGCAGGGAAGGCGAATCAGGTTTCAACAGTACCGTACGGAGTCCGTAAAGACAGTAATACTCGAATTTTGGAAAAAATCGTAAAATTTACTCTAAATACGAATAATATGATAAATTGGACGTGATAGCGAAAGGTGAATAACAAAAAAAAAAAAAAACACGAAAAAGAAAAAGGATTTATCACGGCCGCCGCAAATTTACGACAATCCGGCTGCCGGAATCGAAACCACGACCTGCAAGTCATCCGCACGTACGCCTAAACTTAGATAGTTACCTATCGAGTTGAAAACAGCAGTCAAATCTATGACTTTTAAACCGTGATACGCGAAAAAAATCTAACACTCCGACGCATATATTCAAGCCTGTATATATAATAACGACGCGATGCCGCTAAACTAATAATATAGTTGTTCATCAATTACTTACTTAAAAACGATATTTATTAAATACTCATAA
>SSSL01000540.1:0-23184 GCA_008086715.1 Sitobion miscanthi
TTATCACTATCCTTATCACTCTTTCGTACGTGACGAGCGGTTGTTTTCAAATTTTTTCAAAGATTTTCGAGTTTTACCCCCATACGGGGCTCTGTGTGGTCCGTCGGACCTTATTCGCTTTCTGCGTCTAAATTAGAGGCCATCGCATCGCGAACGTATCTATTTTCCCCGCGAGCCCTCTTTTTTGTTGACCGTTTTTTCGAAATTCGAGTTTTAGAAGCGTCCGGGGCCCTCGTTCTCCTCCCGTTATTCGCGTTCCCCGCTAATTTATAGGTCACGTGTGGCCGCTCTTCCTACGGGACGAGCCTTGGTGACCGCGGGACGACGACGAGAGGGCCCGTGGGAGCGGAAAAGACCGTGCACAACAGACGCCGACGTCGCCCGCGTTTTTTTAATTTTTCCGTTTCTTTTTCGAAAATTCGAGTTTTTATGGCCGGTCTTCGGCGCGTCCTCCGGGCCCCGTTCTCCCGTTATTCGCGTTCCTGGTAAATTTGTGGTTGCGCGCGGTCCCGGGCTTCGTATTCGCGGACTAAGCCTCTGCGGAGAAAATCGATCACCGCGAGTGCGGCGTCGGTAACGTTTTTCAAAAATTTTCGCCGCGGGTCCGCCTAAAACCCCCCTTGAGACGGCTCGACCTCCGGTCAAAGTCGTATTGCGTTCCCCGCTAACTAAACCCGGGACCGACGACGACGGTAGGTTAGGCGTCGGCACGGTTAACCCGGGTCGTGGGTGTCTAATGTCGGCGGCCAGAATCGTGTGATAATTTTGCGGCGGCCCGTGATAAATCAGATTTTTTTTTTCGTCATTTACATATATCAACGCTCGCTGCTTTTTGCCGTTTTTTTTCGAAAATTCGAGTTTTAGTAGCACTCCTTCCTACGCGTCTCGGGGGCCCCGTTCTTTCCGTTATTCGCGTTTTCCCCGCTAAATTCGTAGTGTCGGTGCCCCCCACCAGCGCCCCATTCGCGGAGGGGGCCCCTGCGGATAAATTTATAGCCGGAGCGCGGCGTCGACACGATTTTGGAAAATTTTCGCCGCCCGGGTCGCGTTTAAACACAAGTTTTTAGAATTCGGACCTCCCCTTCGAAGACGTTTCTCGCGTTCCCCCACTAAATTTATGGCATCCGGTGACCGGACTGTTCCACGGGACGACCTTGGGGCCGCGGGACTACGACGATAGTCGAGTGATGTTATCGCCGCCGTCGCGTGGGGGTAATTCTTATTACAGGCATGAATACATGTGTCGGAAGGTTCGTTCTTTTCGCGCCGCAAATCTCGCATATCCGAGCGTGTGGGATCGCCCCTCTAAAGCCCCGAGCGGACGTCGAAATCGCGTTTCGAATTCGCCTGGACGGCGAAACGCCTTAAGAGTCATTGATTTGACACCAGTATTCAACTCGGATTAGGTAAATCAGATTTTTTTTTTTCATTTACCTTATCACGATCCTTATCTCTTTACACGAACGCGGGTTTTTTTTCAGATTTTTCAACCTTTTCGAGTTTTTACTCCCCGACGGGGCTCTGTGGGTCCCGTTCGGGACTTTTCGCCTTCTTCTCTGCTGTCTAATTAGAGACCTCGCGCGGACGTACTATTTTCCCCGCGAGCCCCCTTTTTGTTTCGAAAATTCGAGTTTGAAGCGTCTCGGGGGCCCCGTTCTCTCCCGTTATTCGCGTTCCCCGCTAAATTTATATAGGTCGCGTGTGGCCGCGCTTCCTACGGACGAGCCTTGGGGCGCGGGACGACGACGAGAGTCGAGTGGTATTACTATATACAGGCGGTAAACGTGCGTCCGAATTTTCGATTTTTTTCGTAAATATCGCGTATTTTACGTCTGGGGGTGGCGGATCGGTCGTCCTCGCTTGCCGACGCGTTGGGATCCCCGCTCCCAAAACCCCTGAGCGGACGTCGAAACCGCGTTCGAATTCGGCTATACGGCTTAACAGTAATAGAATTTACATTTGGTTTTCAAACTCGGTAGTAGGTAGGTAGTGTTAGGCGGCGGGTACGAATGACTCGGGCCGTGGGTGTCGATGCGACCTACCGAATTGCGATAATTTTGTGCGGCGGCCGTGATAGAATTGATTTCTTTTTTTTCGAGTTTTTTTTTTCATTATTTACATTTCACTATCACTATCACCGTCGTATCATATTTAACGAAAATGTTTCGGTTTTTTGTAAATATTCGAGTTTTACCCCCTTTTCAAGCCGCCTACGGTACTCCTTGGCTCGCCGCGGAGATTGGAGTGCGGACAGTGTCGTTATTATTATATACCCCATATTGTAGGTACCTACATGCATATCACAATAAATAAATGTATAAATATTAAGAGTTGATGTGGTGGTTGGGTTGGGTTAATTTAATTATATATAACTCGAATAGTTTACCGGCTTAATACCTTGGAGAGCGGATACTGTCGTTATGCATGATGCATATATTTACATATTTTTTTTTTTTGAATCAATAAACTGTGTTACCTATTTTATTATTATTATTATATATGATTACATTATATTATTATATCAACCCTACCTTGATGTCTCAGCTCGGGTCGACGACGAGCGTAATAAAAATATTTTTTGACCGTGTGAGTGAGTTAATAGATCGAATACCTACTCGGTCACGCCGCGGGTTGCTTATATTGGTATTTATATATTTGATTTGGCATACATATACACGATATCAGTGGCGTATTTAGGATTTTGTCATGGGGGGGGGGATATGATTTTATCCGGTACTTATCAACTCGAGGGGGGCTCTGCTCCCCTCACCCACTAAGTTTAAATAATTAATATAAAAACAACAAATATGTTTTAACACTTAATATAATTATATTTTTATAATTATATCGATAAAGCAACAATGTATTTTATTATGTATTCAATAATTCTTTTTTCTTTTATTTTATAAAACAAAATCTAGTTTTCTAGATTTTTTAGACAATTCATCCACAACTTCTTCCACGGATAGATCAATATCTCTATGTACTGACAGTAACGATAATCCATTCAGTCGCGTCTCTAAAATTTTTAATTAATTGTAAGTCTAAACAAAATTTTTCTAAAAACTAAATGTCTAACGTTCTTACCTCATTCATTGTATTCCGTAGATGAGTTTTAAGTCTCTTTAAACTAGAAAAACTCCTTTCAGGAGTTGCAGTCGATACAGGCAATGTAACAAATATTTTTAACAAAAGTTTGATATTTGGATAAATTTCTTTATCACAGTTAAGAAACGCTTCTATCCCAGTTTTAGTAATTTCATTATTACTGGAGGCTAGTTTTAATTTCCACATCTTCAATTCTGCAAGAACATTGTGTCTATCAATTGCAGGAGAATATAATTCAATTAGGTGCTGAAATTCATTTCTGTCTTCATCAGAAAATTCTGAATGAAATAGGCACTCAAATCCTAAAACAATCAAATAATAAATTTATCACATACATTTACTACTTAAATGTAGGTAAAAAGATTTATTAATAAATAAAGCACATAAAATAATAGAATTAAAAAATATTCATTTTCAGACCTCTTAAAACGTTTTTTTGATTCACAAATCTATCGGTCGTTGAGAAATGAAATTATCAATGTATGGCAAAAACACAGTTACTCGATAATATTCCTCAGTAGACTTTAAATTTTGAGGATTTGCTCGATTTATTTGCTTTGATGTAATCCTTTTTCTAGAGATTGATGTTCCAATTAATTCAGCCATTGTCTATGAATACACAAACAATAATTAAAAAATGAATGTATACTTAAAAATATATAATATTAATTTAGTCAATTTATTTATTATTCTAATGTTATTACATGACTTCATCAATTATTCTCTTAAACCACTCATTTTCAGCATCTTCTCTTACATTCATTAATGATTGTATTAAGTTTTCCACAATATCAACCGTTTTTCTTCAAATCTATTCTCTCTCTTTTGAAGTTGTTTGCATACTGGCAAGCCATATGAAACAATACCTAATATAAAATAATCTTATAGTTAGGTTATATTATTAGGTTTATAATTATCTTAATGTAATGTTTGTTTGTCGACAGTTATGTCCCACCTTTGTAACATAAAGGGAAACCAAGAACTCTGAATCTTGAATACATTTCAAAAACATATTGGCATCAGTGGAAGATGAATCTTTCCATTCAATAGATATGAAGTTTAGAGCTTTATAAACATAGAATATTAGTTCACAGAAATCATTTAGTGCTTCATAACGCTGAATCCACCTTGTTGCACAGTCTTTTAAGAGTTTTTACATTAGGCGTGTAATCACATTTTTCAATTTCAGTCAAAAGAATATTGTTTCTTTTGGGAGTATTAAAAAAAACATGAAGTTTTTCTATGACTCCCAAACAGTTTCTAATTGGTTTTATTTGCTAGAAGATGAAACTGCTAAGTTCAGGGAATGCGCTGAACAGTGTACGTATAGAGCGTTAGGGTATTTATCTCTTATAATTTTTGAACACCTTTAATTGCCCAGCCATATTGCTAGCTCCGTCATAGCCTTGTCCATACATAAACTCGGAATTAACTCCACAATCACTCAACCTAAAATTGTTATTTATTGAAATACTCAATATTAAGTAAATAATTACAAATTAGATACCTGTCAATATTGATGTAGCCAAGTGTGATCCTGTTAGGCTATGAATAGCAAAAAACTGAAGAAAATCTTCATTTAGTATGTCATTGTTGTCAACATATCTAATACAAAGTCAACTGCTCTACATTGATACATCAGTTGTCCAATCGACCAAAATTGAGAAACATTGTGATTTATTTATTTTGTTCACAATTTTATTTAAAACGAGTTTATTACAAGCTTCAATTATCTGATTTTGTATACCAGGACGGTGTATTTGTTTCGTTTACCTGGACCTTCAAGTACTGATTTCAGATAATCATCTCCTTTTGCTCGATATTTAAGGATAGCTCGAAAGTTACCTTCATTACTTTGTTCATCTTTAAGTACAAAAATCATAATATATGTAATTAAAAATTTAAAACTGAAATGCAATAAAAAGGTACAAACCTTCAATATTAAATGATCCAAATCACGGTGTCCTCTTAAAGGTATTTCTTCACGGCCACATAAAATAACGCACTGTATTATTGGAATAAGTCGCTTTCTATTTTCTTGTACTTGCTTAGCACTATGAAAATTGTCAGTGTATAAAATAAGAAACAAAAAATAAACATATTTTATTCTACTCGTTAATTTTAAAGTACGCATTTACCGTTCACTATCATTTGTTTGTATTAAAGGAATTTCCTTCTTCTCAAATATATTTCAAAAAACTCTCAGCGTCTATTACTGATTTTAGATGATATTCACATTTAGCATGAGTACGAAATACCTTTAAATTCCAATTACAATTCAGTCAACTAAAAATGACATTATTAGGTTTAAAATAAATTACTTCTTGTGCATGTTTAAAGTTGACAAATGGTTTAATAACAAGCTGCCCAAGCTTTTGGTTTCCTACACCTCCATGCCTTGCAAAAATAACGCAATATTTACAATAAGCACCTAGTTTTATTTTGGAGTATGTAAGCCAAGGAAATGAATGTAGCCATGTCATTTGAAATTTCATTTTCTATTTTTATTTAAATCTAGTAAAGGAAATTCGTAATAATCAGGAGGAACCCAAATGTTTTTCAATACCTAGTAAAAAATAGATAAATATCAAAATATTAGCTAGTAGGTACCTACTCTCTTGTGTAAGAAAATTTAACCCAATTTTAATATACATTACACATATTGAATTATATGATTCTGATCTTACCAATATTTTTTTCAGCATCTGTCAGAGAACGGTTCAAATTTGAAAACAAGAAATATCATTACTTTCATAAGTTTCAGGAACATGTTTTTTTACATTATCACAACCATCAACATCAACATTTTCTGTCTGTTAAATAAGAAATAAATTATGAAATAATTAAAACTCATCATTTAATATAAAATATAAATTAACCTTAATATAACGATATATTATAGGGCCCTGAATAATAATAAATTATTATTATTAAAAAAATAATAAATTGTAAAGCTTATAATTAAAGTGTCGAGTAATGCATATCTATATACATTTTGCAGGCTATTTAGTTACTAAGGCACTGAGCATTTAGCGATTTAGCATTGACTAAATAAGCCATTGTTACTAAAAAGTAGGTATAAGTACAGTAGAAAAAGTACTTACCTGAACATCATGTTTTAATATTATTATGACATTTTCTTTTGGTTGATGAACTGAATCAGACACTGATGATTTTAAAAAAAACTTGTTATTTTGGTTGGTTTCATGATGATCAAGTAACAACAATCAACAATTAACGAAATACAATAAGCTTAAACATTGACATTAAAGTATTAAACAAGAACACACTTCAAATAAAAAGTTATGGCAGTACGACGTTCGACACACAATACATTAATAGTACACACTAGAGAATATCGCCACAATAAAATCGAAAGTCGAAACGCGCGTCATTGCACCAAGTATTCGTTATTTCGTTAATCGTTATCAAATACGTCAACTATTACGATTCATTGTATGCACGATTAAAGATATTATTAATAAAATACCCCATTTATAATCTATTTATATCTAAATTTACGTCCTTAGTATTGTGGTGAACCGCCACCGCCACCACAATATTCCCCTCTCACTGACGCGCGAGGTTGGAGGCACTGATCGCGCCATTAGGTACACGCAGCTCGAGTGTTCGACTGCCGCTCTCGAGCTCTCCTCGCTCTTTCGACGGCGCCCGGACTATCGTCTAATTTAGATTTAAATTAAAAAAAAAAATACTCAACTCAAGTCTTGGGGGGGGGATCAAACCCAATGATCCCCCCCCCGTAAATACGCCACTGCACGATATAGCCACGGAATGCATATTATAATAATACAAATGTATACATTAAGTGTTGATACGGTGGTTAGGTTGCAACTATATAATAATATCCCAGCTCGGGTCGACGACGGATGTCACATAAACGTTCGAATATTTCAACTTATTATATTATTATTAATTTTTGCTGCATTATATGGAATATACCTACGATTATTTATGCGTGTCGGAAGGTCAATATTTACGAACGTCTCTTCGATATCAACGATACACGCAATGCCACCGTATGACCATTAGTATAGTTCATACCGATTTGTCATTGGCGTGGCGGAGTGCGGGGGACAACTTTGGCGACGTGAAACGCGCCCGCGCTGTCTAACGTCATCGTGTGTCGAACGCTCGTGAGACACACAACCCGAGCCCACAGAAAAACAAATATCTTTCGAATAGATTTCTTTGTATTCTGCGTTGGGCGCTTTTCAAACCGGTGAGTACAAGTTTATAATACATATATATAATAATAATTAATAGCATAACGTTTGTATAGCTCGCGTATCTACCTACTGGTTTATTCATGACATTGTACGTACGCGAGCTGGTGTACGATGCGTTTCCACCTTTGCGCGTTTCGTATCCACTGTTAATACGACATTTTGTATTTCCGCTTGCCGTGTTCATATCCGTGGACATAGACTTAAACGCCGGCCTACGTGCACAAAAAGCTTTAAACCACGCTCTTTGCAGTTCCCAATTACAAGACTGCATATTGTGCGCGCGGACGTCACCCCACAGCATGTTACTTTTGTTTAGTTCATACTCGATACCGTATGTACACGTAATAATATAATTATGCCTACCGTGTACGAATAATATTTACTTTACTGCATTCTAAAAATAAACACGATACCGGGTTTTTAACATAACATGGTTACTGATAATATAATTACATTAGGTGAACACGGAGTTTTGCATATATTTATTATTTTACAGTAAAGTGTTTTATTATATTAAATGATCAAAATGTTATTACTTATTATGTATCTTTTTAGGCAAATAATAAAAAACAATGGTCAAACATTGTATGATTTGTGGCGACGTCGAAGACGTAGAAGGCGTTTCAGTGCATTGGTATTTATATAATTACGTCCCTATAAAATAACCTTCAATATCTAAGTTGTTTCCAAAGTCACAATATCCAAGAAACTTATTATTTTTATCATTCCAAATGATCTGTTTTCTGATAGACATGGCATCAAATGCGAGAGTGCAATGCTTGTCCATTTGCATCTAATGTTTGTAGAGAATTCATACTTCTTGCAAAATCCAGGTTTGCCCGTCTAGTGAAGATGTCCAGTTTCTTATGGATTTTGCATGAGGAAGCATTAATATTGACCTGTAAATTTATAATAATAACATACTTTAATATTAAAATAATAAATATTATAGTAAATGCATTACGAAAAGAACTAATAGAACTAAACTAACCGTGCATACTCATAAGCTTTAGGAGAGTAGTAATTTAATGTAAGCGAAATTCTTTGATAGTCTTACTATGACGTCTAACCTTTTGGGTTGATATTTTGATTTTTTTTGGATGTTGGAAAATATTTCTTGGAGAGTCCGCCAAATTTGTTTAGCATAAGTTTCTTCAGAATCTGTGTGTAACACTTGTTTGTCTTTAAGTAACTTTAAAAGACCTGCTAAAGTACTAATCTTAATATCTTTACGTCGAATTTGTTGCTTTAATAATTTAATTGTATTTGATTGTATTTTAATTTTATTTTTAAGTTCAATTTTTGAAGGTGTTGTTTTTTATGTGGTGATATAGTTATTTTACATTTAGAAGGAGTGATGACTAATGGAGCTTCTTCAGCTGCACTTTTAAAACACACTTGTCTCTTTGAGTAAGAATAATGGTTCATCTTGAACTGTTGTAAGATCTCTACAGTATCTGAATAATTTGACACATTTGTAGAAATATTAGATTGCTGATTTATATTTAATTTGCTTGTAGAAGGTTTATCAAATCTGAGCGATATATATTTTGTTGGTGTTTCTTTAACAGTGGTGTTAAATATTGATGGTACAGCATCATCACGCAATAACAATTTATAGCTACCACCAACCGGAGTTTTAAAATCACTTTTCAAAAAAGGATTATTACACAATCGTGAATTTTTGGTTGGAATAAAGCCTTTTCGTCCAACAGCTTTTATCCACTTAGCATTGCGCTCAGGATTTCGTATAAGGAAATCTGTAAAAGAGCATTTGGCTGTGATAAATAGTTGGAACAACGTTATTTATTAAATATTAAGAGTACTCACGTAAAAAATGATTTTTAGTGTCTTTTGTTTGTCTGTTTACACAACCATCGGCAGAACACGATGCTACCATATTTGAATAAGATAAAAAGTAGGTATGAACGTTTATTAAATTTGTGTACTGGAAGTTACGGTTTCACAATTTCAATCACAACTCACAAGGTCAAGACACAAGTATGCATATGCAATTTTGAAACGTTTGTGGTTATTAATTAATTTCAATAACGGTAATCGGTATGAATATTTACTGTGATAAGGTGTATAAATGTAAACATTGCCAGCTTCGTATATGGCGGCAGTGCTTCAATGATAAGATCGAGTCGGCTATCTAGTTGTTTTATATATCTGTGGCTTTAAACGACGCTCTTTGCAGTTCCCGATTACAAGGCTGCATATTGTGTGCGCGGACGTCACCCCACAGCATGTTACTTTTGTTTAGTTCATACTCGATACCGTATGTACACGTAATAATATAATTATGCCTACCGTGTATACGAATAATATTTACTGCATTTCTAAAAATAAACACGATACCGGATTTTTAACTGATAACACGGTTACTGATAATATAATTACATTAGGTGAACACGGAGTTTTGCATATATTTATTATTTTACAGTGTATATATAATAATATAAAATGTTTTATTATATTAAATGATCAAAATGTTATTACTTATTTATTCTTTTTTAGGCAAATAATAAAAAACATGGTCAACAACTATTGTATGATTTGTGGCGACGTCGAAGACGTAGAAGGCGTTTCAGTGCATTGGTATTTATATAATTACGTCCCTATAAAATAACATAACATAATGCGATGGTTGTATTAGTTTTCCAGCAAATGCCGATCGGAGGCGTCAATGGGTGATGTTCGCCGAAGACAATGGTGTCAATGCTCGACAGATATTGGCTCATTCCAAGCTCTGTTCAAGGCATTTTGTTGCCGGTCGTGACTACTACGGAGCAGCCGCACATCGCCGTCGACTAACTGTTAGAGCAGTGCCGTCAGTAGTGAGTAACAACCAAGATAAAACATTTGATCACTGTATTAAACAAAATATAGTGTCAGGCTGTACCTACCTACCGCATAAGATCCACTCACTTGATCATTACATTACCTTACTTTACTTTACTATAACTATACTCATAAAGTGTGAATTATACTCAGGTGGCAGGTATTTTACAGTGGCTACAGTTTGATACTATACCTACTATAGGTACTTGCATTAGGTTAACATTATACTCTCAATATATTATATTATATTTTTATATTGCTTATTGAGACATTTACTATGAGTATTTACAACCAATAAACAAAATACTTAAACTTTTTCTTACAAAGTTCTTGATATTACTACTTCTAATACTACTACTACTACTACTACTACTAATTACTACTGACCTAGGCTACTCTCCTTTTTTGTAAGTGTGTGTATTAGATAGGTATTTTATCATCTCACATCCAAGTAGTGTCTAACCTACGGTTAAAATTTGTTACATGCTTAATTATTCACTGTGTTCTAAGATACAATATTATATACATTGTTTCTGTACCGTAAAACGGGGTCACTCGGGTCAATTTTAGAGGTTTTTTTGCTATAAGTTCGCGAATTTTGTAACTATAAAATAAAAACTAAGTTGTAACGTTAGTTTACGCATTGCTCGATATGTGTGTAGTACTTATGTTTCATTATCGATGCTAAATTTTTAAAAATTTTTTTTGAAAGTTGTGACCCTATTCACCCCTTGATGGGGTGAATACAATCAGTACATTAATATTAAAGTAAAATCCATTTAACCCCCTCGTTATAGGTGAATAGGGTCAAAATGTTTATTTTTTAAAAAAACGTCAACTTCTAAAAAAAATTTTTTTTATAATATTCATATATTTATGAATATTTAGATACAATTTTATCCAAACAATAAAAAAAAATTAATAATCTGTGATAGGTACTCAGTCTTTTGAGTTACATAAGAGAAAAAAAAAAAAAATTTTAAATAGTTTTAATTTATAACGATAAAAATAAACTTATCATAAGTACTCAGTCTTTTGAGCTAACAATAGGAAAAAAGAAAAACATTTTTAAACATTTTTAGTTTATAACAATAAAAATAAACTTATCATAATATGTACTCAGTCTTTTGAGTTTACAATAAAAATGTGAAATGCGAATATATACAAAAATTAAGTGTATGCAGTGTTCATTTTTTTTTCTCAAACTCCTCTTGTACACTTTTCAAGTTTTCGTCAAATTCCCCACCTACCTCTTCTTAGAGTTTTGGATTTTTTAGAATTCTAATTACTTGTATGATGCTGAACTCACAAAGTCTATTACCTCAGGGAATGCATGGATACATTTGTCTAGATTTTTAATGTTTAGACTAGGTCTTGTAAAAGATCCTTCATACATTTCGCCTTTTTTAATAACAGATACAACTTTCCCAAAAAATATTTTGGGCTTATTTTACCAAAATTGACTGCAACCCATGTTCCTTCTTCAATGTTTGTTTGCAAAACGTTTATTGGCATATTTATTACTCCACGATTCCCTGAACTTGTTGACTGCGTTGGTTCTATTATAGTATCATTGCCCGATGATTGATCGATTTCATTGTCATTTTCATCATTAATGTTTGGTTTAATAGATTATCATCTTCACTTATCTCTGATTCTGATGATTCAAGATCATGGGCACGAACACTTTTCCCCGCTGGAACTTTTAAACGTGATTTTCTAGTTTTTTTTGGAGCACTCTCTCCAAATCTGGACTCTTTTAAAACATCGTTAAGTTATTTTCTACAATTTCACTGCTTGTATCAAATTGATCATCTTTCGGTAGCATATTTAAAACTCGATCTCTATTTAAAGGCCAAATCCCAGATTTTTCAAATCCAGCTCTATAAACATCTCCATCTCTTCCATTTATTTTATCAATCGTAGATTTTAGAAGAGAAGAAAAGTACTTTTGTCAACTGACGGTGATTTTTTATTACTTTTCCAGTCATCTAGAACTTTTCTCCAAGATCCTTTAACGGTCGAAAAAATGCTATGTCCAATGGCTGGGTTATATGGGTTGAGTTTGGTGGAAGCAAAATAAAATCAATTTGATACTTATTACACAGTTTAATAACTTCGGGGGAAATATGCGAGCTCAAGTTATCACCTATTAATATTTTGACGACCTTCTTTACATTTACATATGGAACTTATTTTTATAAACCATTCTAAAAAGCATCGACCGTCCATCCATCCAGAAGGAGTTCTATTATATCTAGCACCTCTTGGACCGCCCTCAGTCCATTTATCATACAAATGCATTGACTTATAAATTATATAGGTGGGAGAAGTGTACCGTCAGCCGCAGCGGCAAACATAACAGAGGTAGCTGATTTAGTAAAATTCATAATTCTTTCTGGGTATTTTCGTCCTCCTCTTGCATATTATGCGTTTACGTCCTGGATCATCTGACAAATGGGTTTCATCATAGTTTATGATTAAATCTGGGGAAATGTCTTTTAAATATGGCGTCAAATTGTCAAAATAATCGTTATCATTTTTATTAGTGACAGCAGCACGACTCCGTTTAATATTTTGGCACATTCTTTGGGATATATCTTGCTTATGTCTTTTAAGGAATAATTTCGCCCAATCGTATCCAGGTCGATTATCTTTAAACTTGGCTATTTTCGTTCCTACTCTATCAAGATGGTATTTTACGAACATTCTTAGTTCAAATTCCGTAATAGGTAACCCCAATTTGAACTTTTAAAAATATTTTCTACCAAAGCTTTTTCCACGCATTCTGGTAAACTAATCTGACCTCCCAATTTTTTTCGGGAGAAAATTTGGGTTTTGTTGGCGATTTTTATGAAACCTTTGTAATACGCTAAAAGGGATATTTAAGTCGCGGCTCACAGACCTTATAGATTTTCCACTTGCAATTATCGTCAATGCATTTTCAATTCCTCAACACTGTGCTGTTGATGATGCCTGACCCCACGAGGATTCGGGACATATGTTCGTGGCATTTTTCCTAAAATAATTGTACCTATGTATTATGATATTTTATACTTAAAACAGTGCCTATCAATAAATTATGCGAATACGAATCGAAACAATATAATGTAAATAAAAATACTACAGAATTAATAAGTAATACCTACTATAATGTTCTATTATAAAATAAGGTAGGTAGGTAGGTAGGTACCTATTTTTATTGATATTATATGTACTTCAAAAGGTTAAACATGTTTATTGGTGCATTTAACTGAGTGTACACAGCACCAAAAAATGTTTAAGTAGGTATAAAGAATGACAAAATAACGTAAAAAACATTATTATACGATGAATACCTCCGATATACATTAACAATCCACTACACCATATAAAATCATTCTGACCGTTATCACCCCAAAAAAACACGAATAAAATATTTGTTTGGAAAATACTTCCATACTTGCAATTTTAACGTATAATCTTAAAACTATATAAAATGAGAGTGTATAAGTTGCTTAAAAATATTAAGCGAAATTTAAAGTGTTTAATACTTACCGCCTTGTAATCCAAAAGAAGTTTGAACAAGTTGAAAAAAAACACGTTTTATGATAACGATATTGATGTTATCTGGTTGATAATAAATTCGGGAGAGCTACATTTGATCGATTTAACCATAGCATTAGACACGTTCTTATATCGATCCAACTGTTCCAACGCCGAAAACGTCAATATTTACCTCCACAGCGACTGATAACGAAAAAAGATAATTTTTGATTCTAATCACCTCAGCGACCCGAGTGACCCCGTTTTACGGTACACAACTTATACTTTACTACTATAATATTATACTATACTAGGTCGGTACAACATTCTTGAAAGTTAAAACTTTCATTCAACTTATTATATTATATAATTGTATAGAAAGTAAATTGTAGAATAACTTGAACGACATTCAATTGTGTTACGGCTGTTTCAGATTTCAATTGCATAACAAACACCGGCTCAAGCTCATACATTGATACCTCGATTAACTTATAACTTTACTAATATATATCAACTTTTACTATGGGTATATTTACCTAGACAGAACACTTAATTTTCTTAATATTTCTACTACACAAAGTAGGTATTACTAGACTCTTTACTAACCTCTCCTTTTTTGTGTACTGCAGGATAAGTATTTTATCATTTCACATATTGTCTTACCGTTAGCAATTTATACAACTATACTAACTTTGTTTGTACTACAGTGTAACATATTTACTACTGATGTGTGTTATTTGATACATAGCGGTGATAGATATAGGAGTATTTGATTTTATCACTTTGAATACTCTTTAAAAAATAATTTTGATCACACCTTGAGTACCTACACTTACTGTTATAGAGTGCAATACATTTTTAAAATGTATTTCATTGTTGTTATTCTTACGGTATAATACATAAGCACATTAAACCCAATCAACACAAGAATATACTAAATATGGATGATTACACAACCATTAAAAGTTCAACTCACTGTATTTTAACTTTTATTACGGGTACATACAACCAATGAACAAAATACTTAAACATTTTCTTACTACTACTACTGACGACTCAGGTTCACTCCTTAATTTGTAAGTTGTGTACTGGATAGGCAATTCATCATTTCATATGTGGTACTCTTAGACATGTTTATGGTATTTCAATATCTATATAATTTCGTATAAATGCCCTTATATGAGTACCTACACTTACTGTTATACAGAGCAATACGTTTTTTAAAATGTAAGTCATTGACCATTGTAATACTACCAACCAACACAAGATTATATTAAATGTGTGGTGAACAACACAGTCATTAAAAGTCTTTCTTTTTATGTTTTTTAGTTAAAATTATGTATTAAACTACATTCATTTTTACTACTACTACTTACTACTGACCTAGGTAGGATAAGTTTTTTATCATTTCACATGTAGTACTCTTGGAAATGTTTATATTATTTTAATACTTAATACAATAGATTTTATTGGTGCTACGTTGGACAGAGCTTAGATTTAGGTTTTTGAAAAATGATTTGAAAAAATAATTTTAATCACCCCTTGAGTACCTACACTTACTGTTATACAGAGCAATACGTTTTTACAATGGTTCAAATTTATTGTCATTTGTACTTGATTTTAAAGTTTAATGTATTTATTTAACAATTACAAAAGACAGTATACATATTTTCTAATCTCAACAATACACCTGCTTACTACAATGACAATTTTTAGATTATACTACGACAGGTTATTATTGTAAAAGATTGTATTAATGTTATGTTAAGCAGGGCTTACATATAGGTGTAGTTAACTTGATCAAATTGAACACATATTTAGCTAAACATTATTTTGTAACTCTTTAAAACCGCAATTATTTGTATAACAGAAACCTTATTGCATATGGGTACCTACACTTACTATTATAGAGTGCAATAATTATTTTTTTGTAATAAATTATCAATACCCTTATAAAATTAAATTAGAGTTAGACTTTAAACGTAGATTTTAAATGTTAAACTTATGTATTGAGCTTAAAGATATTCAAGTATGATTGCCTTAAACTAATATTTTGTTTTACTTTCACGTACAGACTGTGTTCTGTGAGTTAACCATAGCATTACATGTATTACAATGTTACTCATGGATGTGTTCACTGCTTCAGACCTATTAATTTACTACTCAACATTAAAGACATGTACTTTACTTTTTGTTTTAATTATTACTTTACCTACACAGGCTAACTCTTAGTAACAACTTACTTTATTACTATTTATTAAGATTATTATTATTACTATTATATCATTATGTCAATGAATGTTATGTCAGTTGCATACATACCAATATACATACTATAACTATATAATAATACAAATAACTAATATTGTTTTTTTACTATCACGTACACATTGCATTCTATTACCTTGAGTTACACGTGCTCAAACCTAAACTAACTCAACAGTTAGGCATTTGTTCATTTGTTTATTATTTTTGTTGAGGATCATGACGTATACATAATACCTCAACAGAACACTTTTATTTTTACTTAACTATTTAATGTGTAACTGTTAATTATACTATATTTATTATGGACTGCGATTATGTACCTATTTATTTTAACCTATTCATTGGTTATGGCTCGAAATAAAATCAGACTTTAAACGTTAAACTTACATGTTATGATTTTTAATATTTTGTTTTACTTTCCCTTACAAACAAATGTTTGATATATGTGTACATATCTCTCTAAACAACACTTTTATTTCACTTATTAGTTGCCCTTTTGTCATTTCACTCAACTGTTAAATTTTATAACTGTTGATCACTGCTTCAGAACCATTCGTTTGCTATGACTAAACATATTTTAAACTGCGCTCCTATTGTTTGAACTAATAGTCAGTTTAACAAATGTGCTTACGATATAGTCTATTAAACAATTGACATTAAATATACAACTGTACTTTTTGATTTAATTATTACTTTATTACATTACATTAGTACTTAAGTAACTCAAAGCGCCCCGTGCTTTAACAACAGTTTCAGTTATTATTCATTTTTATATTGTTCAAATTTTGGAATAGTTACCACTTACTTTAAAACTTACGTTAAAAACTATTATGGGTAAATTATGTTTGTCTAAAAATAGCTTAAATAACTTTTATTAAAACTTTTATAAACAACTTTTAGCAATGAATATATATATATAAAATAAAAAGATATAAAATATTAGAACTACGAAATAACGCTAAAACATTTTTACTCTGTCATTATACAATTAATTGATAAATAAATATGTGATTTAAAATTGAATTACACTAACCGCCCATTAATTTATAGGTAGTAGACGGCAATTGGTGCCAGGCGTGGCTGAAGAGCCTGAAGGTGGAGACCCCATGGAAGTCGAAGTAGAATTGTCGACGAATACGCCATGATGGACGACTACATCGTTGAAGTTGTTATGGACGAAGACAATGTGGAATATGTCGACGTGGAAAACATGGAAGTCCAGACGGACGACGAATTTTTGCCGGCGGACGTCGAGATAGTCGATGTCCTGCCTGGTGAACTCGAGTTCATGGACATTGATTTCAACCCTGAAGTTGCTGTTGAACTACCAAGAGTGAATGCGCCACGAGTAGACAGGCCAGCCGGCGTTCAACACCCACTTCCGGATCGGCACTACATCGGGCCGTTGAATCAAGTCTGCAGGCACTGCGAGACCCGTCACTTCAACTGTGAACGCACTTCGAGGGGTCATTTCACATTGTGTTGCAACAACAATCAGATGGTGATTGCTGAAGGACCCCGTCGGTTGCAAGAAGCACCTGAATTGCTACAGAGTTTGTTGGTAGACGACTCACAGATAGCAACACAGTACCGTAGAGACATAAGACGGTACAACAACAACACTCTTGCGTTTGCCGCCTTCTCCACTGACCTCAATCAGAGAAGATTGCCTGGTCGCGGACCGAAAGTGTTCACTGTACACGGCCAAGTGTATCGAAGGATCACCAACGACGTCGTCAGAAACGACGACAGACACCCAAGTTACTGTGAGCTCTATTTCATTGAATCTGGGGAAGCAAACCGGGCTCGCATGAACCAGAATCACCAGGGTGAGCTGAACGAGACTGTGCTTACAGACTTGGACACGATGCTGAGGCAAACCAATCCATTTGCCATGGCATTCAGTAACATGAGAGCAGTGTGGCTGGAGGAACAGAGAATTGCCAACGCCAATCCTCTGGTGCAACCCAGCAGAGTCACCATGCACTTGGTGGCCGACCCAAACAGTGACCCAAGGCGATACAATCTACCGCCAGCTCAGTCAACGAAGTTTCGGTCGTGTTTGCTGGAAACAATGGCCAACCGCCGGAAACCTCGACCTGGTGGTGTACGACTCGAATCCAGTGAACCCACAACACAGGATGCAAACCTTATCGTACGGCTCCCAGCACGCAGATACAATGCTATACCCTCTGTTGTTCCCACACGGTGAACTGGGTTGGCATTTCGAACTGCGACAAGACGATGGTGGCTGGCGAAATGCTGTGCGCACACGCAACACTATCAGAGAATTTGTGTGTCACCGTCTGGCCATTCGTTACGAAGGGACTAACGACCAGAGGCATCGACAATTGAGTCTGATGCATCGCGGTGGTTTTCTGCTTCAACAGTACGTCTGTGACCAATACGTACGAATGGAAACAAACAACTTACGGTTCATCGAACGCAATCAGAGAGCCCTGTTTGCCGAAGCCTATCAGGGCCTGGTGGATCACATCAACCAGCAGTTGCACATTGACGAACCTGCCCCGGTTGGACGCAGAATGATTTTGCCGTCGACCTTCACTGGAGGTCCGCGTTACATGAAACAGAGCTACCAGGATGCAATGACCATAGTGCGCAAGTATGGCAACCCGACCTGTTCATTACCTTCACTTGCAATCCTGGGTGGCCCGAGATCGTCAACAACAAAGGAAATCATGCAGTTGCGAGTGACAGACCAGAACTGGTGGCAAGGGTGTTTCACGCCAAACTCAAGCAGCTCATGTCAGACATAACTGACAACAGAGTGTTTGGTAACGTAGACGCATATGTTTACACTGTTGAGTTTCAAAAACGCGGTCTGCCTCACGCACACATACTCATCATACTCAGCGATGGCGACAAGCTGCTCACAGCTGAGGATGTAGACGATGTCGTGTGCGCTGAACTGCCAGACCCAGCAGACGAGAACAATCAGAGACTGTTCACAGCTGTGACGAGTCACATGATACACGGACCATGTGGCCAACTGAACCGCAACAGTCCATGTATGTCTGAAGGGATATGTCTAAGAAATATCCAAAGGCATATAGTGCAGAGACAGTTTACGTTTCCGACGGCGGGTAACCAACGTACCGTCGACCAGACAACGGAATTGAGGCCCTCGTGAGGGGTCACCGGGTCAACAACGAGTTTGTAGTTGCCTACAACCCTTACCTGTTGGCCAAGTACGATGCACACATCAACGTAGAAATGTGTTCTACCGTGAAGAGCGTAAAGTATTTATACAAATACGTCTTCAAGGGCCACGACATGGCTACAGTAGAAGTCCAAGACAGAAATGAAATTGAAAAGTAAGCATCTGTTAATTTATTTCTACATTATACTTAACTGTTTTAACTCATAAGCAATTCGACTAAATAAAATACAAAGGTTATTTTAAAAATGTAACATGCTTGGAAAACGAAACAATATTCTTTATTAACACTTTGATGTATAACCCCTTAAATATTGTTACTATGATTTAACAAAAAAACACACTCAACTTACATTTTTAAATATTTATTTGTTTGTTGTTTTCATTTGCAAATTAACAATATACCATAAAATAATGATTACTTTTCGTTTATTATATTTTTGATGATATTACTGTCATACATAATTAATTCATACAGTAGTACACTGATCTTAAAAAATTATTTTATTTTATTTTTTTAATTTTTTATTTTTATATTTTACATTTTAAATTTACATATATAATAATCTATATGGATATAATAATATTAATTAATTAATAAATAGACAATTGATAAATAACTATATTTAATTGACATCCACAGCTATTGAGCAACGCACCTAAGTTAGACAAGGGCTCGATTATGTAGTTAAATAGTAAATATATAACATACTATGTAGTATTTACTTGATATAACATTACAGTTTTTATGTCAGTCATTTATATAAATTTATTATTAGTGTAGCACACAAATACTGCTACAGTTTCTAAATAATACAATATTAATAAACAGAATAGAACCTTATGTACCTATTTAATTAAAGTCCGAAAATTTAATTGTATTATGATATATGACTATATACTATTTGATATAACTTATATAGGTAGAGTATTATATGGAATAAACTATTTAATAAGAAATAATAAATTAGGTAACACTTGATTTTATTATCTATACCTATATTATTTAACATGGGCTGGATTATATGGGATAGTTCTATATATACTTGAATAGACAATATTAATATAACAAACCCACAAGTATACTCTATGTAGTGCTTAATACATTACAGTTTTTATGTTAGTTATTATAATTGGTTGAGGTAATGTGATTTGTTAATTATAAATTTAATTATGGAGGATACAACCACTGCTGCAGATACCATATAATACTATAATACAATGTTAATAAACTGATATTACATATACTACATATATCTCAGTAAAGTCTGGTAGCCTATACGGTTTGCTATTACTTATGTAACTAGGTTTATAGTGGGTATATTATATACACAATATATAATACATGACAAATTATATAGGTATGTCAGCAATATTACGAGTTTAGAAATAAATCGCGCATCCACCTTCCGCCCAGTCTTTTACTGTGACGTAGGCATTTCTCCAGTTCTCATTGGTCCACCGCCGCCTCTGCCACAAATAGCCGCCGCCGCCGAAGACTCCACCACTACTCCACCGCTTAGCCAGTTGGAGAAATGCTTACGTCACAGACATGCGTATCACAAGTTGCTGACATACCTATTTAATTTTTCATGATATAATATATGACTATACTATAGGTAGGTTTATTCATGAGCATAAAATCAAGTTAATAAATAGACAATTGATAAATAACTATAAATTGATCAACGCACCCATGTTAGACATTATGTTGTTAAATAGTAAATATATAACATAGTATGTAGTAGGTACTTGATATATTACAGTTTACATAAATTTAGTGTAGCACACAAATACTGCTACAGATTCTAAATAATACAATATTAATAAACAAAATAGAACTTTATGTACATATATTTAATTAAAGTCTGAAAATTAAATTAAAATAATGATATGACTTATATATGTAGAGTATTATATAAAACTAGCTGATCCCGTGCACTTCGTTGCCCGTTAAATGTATCAACTTTGTATGACTCAAACTTTGTTCAATTCGTTATTTAATATTCGGTGTATGGTGTTCAAAATTTATCTTAACTTTTCCGTTGCCCAGAATAAAAATTCTGATTCGCAGCAGTACAATATATCAGGTAGGCAATCTACCTGTGGTAGATCGCGGACCCCGCCGTGCTGTTAGTACGTAAGTGTATGATTTAACTGTAAAGTATCAAAATTATACCAAGTTTGTTGGTTTTACTTAATTCTACCTACGATGGATTAATATAATCAATTTACTTATACAAAATCCTATCCTAATCTAACCGTACCGATGAATAAAAAAAAACAAATTTAACCCTTTGTAAATTAACTTATCTTCTTCCCAGAGGTCTATTCTACCCAAGACATTAATTATATATATATCTAACTATATAAACACAGAGACTATAACTATACAGACTAAACTCTGGAACTACTTATCAGATCTTCTTGTATATTATATTATATGTATGTATATTGACAAAAATAATAATACAAATCAACAAACATGACCGATTAACCAATAGCAACCTAAAATTTTCTTTCATATAAACCTTCTTTGTGAAATACTCTTTCGTTTAAAAAAAAATCAAAAAGATCTGATAAGTAGTTCCAGAGTTTGTACAGAGATTTTTATTTCACGTTTTATAGTTTGATATTATATTATAATTTATATTTAAAAAGTAAAGCAAATAGTTTTTTTTATTATTATTATCATTAAAAACCCATGGCAACCATTTATAAACAAAAATTGTCATCTGAAATCTCAAAATTCCCGTCTTAGCACATCCCGGGATTAATCCTTTCCCTTTTAAAATTAGCCTATTTTTTAAGTTGGACCAAATTACACGCGGTGTAAAAAATTTCATCAAAATCGGTTAAGTGGTTTAGGAGTCCATTGAGGACAAACATTGTGACATGAGATTTATATATATTAAGATTAACTAACCAATAGATCTAATAGAACTAATTAAATTCTATAATATACATTTTATTTTTGTCATTTATTGAAATTTATTATTATTATTATTATCACTACTCATAACATTATTGTGTATTAATCGAACGAATTTTGTTTGTTTCAGTTTCATCAATGCTCGGTACGTCAGTCCGCCGGAAGCAGTTTGGCGACTGTTTTCGTACGAGTTGCATAAGCCGAATGTGATCAGGCTTCCAGTCCATCTGGAAGACTACCACACGGTGTACTTTGCTCCGGGACAAGAACTGGAGCGGGTGCAAAACGCAGCGCTGGCCCGAACAAGACTAACGGCGTTCTTCTCGCTCAACGAGACGGACCCCGAGGCCAGACAGTATCTCTACCACGAGATACCGTTGCATTACACCTGGATGGAAAGAGACAGGAGGTGGAATCGGCGCCGAAGGGTAATGACCAACGAGACGTTGTCTCGGATGTACGCGGTCAACCCACTAAATCGAGACCGATTCCTCTTGCGACTGCTGCTACTGCACAGGAGAGGTCCTCAGTCGTTCAGAGACATGAGGACCGTCGACGGGATCGTGTATCCGACATACGCGGCGGCGGCGGTGGCGCTTGGACTCCTGGAGGATGACCAAGCCCTGCTGGCGTGCATGGCAGAGTCCGCGGCCGTGGACACTCCCGCACAGCTGCGTTACCTACTGGTGACGATCCTGCTGTACTGCGAGGCCGCGGATCCGCTGGCGTTATACATGGCAAGCGAGGAAGACCTGAGACAAGACTTCTCCCACAGACTGAGAGACGAGTACCGCGCGAGGGCCGCGTGCCTGGACGCCGTCGGGCGGCTGCTGCGGGGTCACGGTAAAACGCTGGCCGACTCCGGGTTGCCGAATCCGGACGTCGCGCTGCTCGAAGAGGACGCGGGCGGAGACGTCTACGCCTTCGTCGACGCGGTGGTGCGTTGGACCATGTAGTTGGACAACCTCAACGACGAACAGCGGGCGGTTTACGACCGCGTGATGGCGGCCGTAGACGACAACCGCGACGTCGCGAAAATGTTCTACGTCGACAGGCCTGGAGGTACGGGGAAAACGACG
>SSSL01000099.1:0-23115 GCA_008086715.1 Sitobion miscanthi
AAATATATCGGTAAAAACCAAAAGATAATTAAGGAAAAATGGTTATTTTAACGCATCACCAATTTTTGACAATAATTGAATTTGTTTTACTGGTGTAACTAAGTTAACTAACTACTAGTTTTCTTTATTTACTGAAATTTTAACAAATCCCATACCCAATTGTTAAAAATGATGATTTTATACGGTTATCGACTACATTTGTTTTTAGAAATAAAATGTTACTTTAGAACTTGTCACTATTGATCTGATTGTTATGACAATTGGATCTGTATTTTGGGATATTCTGTATCTTAATTAAAAAATACTCTACTCAAAGATGTATATATTTATTCTCCTAATACCTACTAAGAACATTGTATCCTATTTTTATTATTATAATGTTTTCAGAGTTTACACAGAGAGTAAGCCTCCTCCACCTTATATCACACATATCATTTGTGAAGTCGTAACTATTGTACAAGATTTTTTGACAAACAATTCACCTGTCAGAATGGTTGGCATGAGCTGTGAAAAGGTATATATTGAAAATGTTGCTGATAGGCTGTTAAAAGAATCGGAGTGTCCTACATTACGTACATTTATTCATCATAGTAATATCAATTATCAAATTTAATTAAATATGTAAATTATAGGTTTACAGATCGATTGTTTTCAATGACTTATTTATAATCATAAAAAAATGTTATTTTATTAATTTTTAATTAAAGAGAAAAGTATTTAAAATCTTTATTTATTATACTATCATAGTTTTCATGTTTGACGTATTTATAGTTAAATTGTAATTTAAAATTTAGAACTATATGACTTATGTGTTGTAATTTATTGCTATACTTGCAGCAGTTTTTTGTACATACAAATTAAGAAATTCTTACCAAGTAGGATAAAATGAATTATAATATAAGATGTAACCATAGGTATATAAAACAATCAAAAAATTTTGTTTTTTATGTCTATGGAGTTTTGTTAACTTTAAACTAAATTGTATTATTAATGTTAAATTCAACTTTTTATTTAATTTTTACCGTTTTTTATTTACATTTTATTATGAGTAGAGTGCAGATTTGACTACGTTTGCATATTTCTTCTGCTTGATGGTATGATATTCTAGTTGAGCACAGGATTTGTTTCATGACCATTACGATTTAAACTATGAAACTTATGGGTTACATATTTCGAAAATTAACTCATTTTAACAACTTATTTTACAATTTTAATTGCATATTTCTGTTTGTTTTTTCTTTGTCTTGAACACTTTTGAATTAATTACTATTGCGATATTGACAAAAGAAACATACTTATAACATATGCTTCTTTATTTCTGTATGCTTTCTTGCAATTATTTCAGTTGTGGCATTTTAATTTTGAATATGTTTATTGTTGACTTGTTTTGAGCTGTTTAGACTCAGTTTTCAACCTTTTTAAGTTTTTTTTTCTATGAATATAAATAACATTTTATTTATTGGGTCAAAAAGCGTAAAAATGTAATACAAGGCTCCTTATATATTGCTTAAATAGCAGTTGAAAAGTATTAATAATACATAGGCACAATTTTTTTTTATAAGCATTTATGGTTCAATTTTTGTCAAAATGTATTAAATTCAAAATTTAAAAATGATTTTGTAGTTAAATATTTTATATTCAAATTGTATAGCTAAGGATTGAAAACTTCAACAAAGTTCTATGTAAGTAGGTTATTCTATTACGAAAAAATCTCAAAAATATAAATCACGGTTATTTTTATATAGTTATTTTATGTTCAAATTTGGAAGAAAATACATATTAATTAATCAAGAATAACGATTTTATAATATTAATTCAACTTACCAGCTTCCGTATTAATAATAAGTAATAACAATATAAATATAATATAAAATATCCACACTGACAAACCGTGGTCACCGCTCAGAATCGTTTTTCGTATACAATATTATATTATATAATCATTGAATTCAAATTTAATACAATCTATTATACAGTGACCCACTTGAAACCTACTGTACAGCAGAGCGACATCCACTTACCCACCTTTTTTCTATATGAGATAAAGAAATCTGATTTATTGCTTAAAAAGCAGTTGAAAACATTAGTAATACATTTTTATGAATTCTTAACTCAAAATAATTTGGTAATTTTCGTGATTTTTTCGTATTTTGTATTTATTTTGAACTTAAAATGCAAAAAAAAAAAACTATGACCAACTATTTTTAATATTTTTTAAGCGTCATTGTAACAATATAGTAGGAGCCTTGTATTAAATTTTCAAGCTTTTTAACCCATCAAATAAAGTTTTACTGGTATTCAAAGAAAAAATTGGAAACTGAAAATGTTCCTAAACAGTTCAAATCAAATCAAAATATTTTGAAAATGTTATCGTGTATAGAAAATGCTAATATAAATGACCAGTGAAAATTTTATATTCTTACCATCAAGTTTTATAATAGGTCGATTCACTCTAATTTTTAACCAAACTGCATAAAACTTGAATTTCTGAGCGTTTGTAAGACGGAGACAACACATACGGATGTGGCGTCCTCTTAACAAAATAACAAATTAAACCGATAAAGCCACCCATTAATACTTTTACAATAAAACAATATGGGTTTTTGAATGGCGTTTTTCTGTGAAGAAATCCAATAAAACCCAACCGGGTAGTGTTTTTGCCAAACAATGAACCGTGGTGGTATTCATTATTATATTCAAACGCTCATCGGTACTAATTAAGTCGATAATATTTCTGAATATTACCACAGATTATATAATAATTATATTATATTAATATATTTTAATTATATTATTATATTATAATTATTTTTATATAATCTGTGGTATTACAATAATCATTAATATAAAATACTATAAATTATTAATCACAAGTTTAGGTTATAGGTTAACCAACTAGATGTTAATTGTGAATAAAATAGAGTGCAAAATTTTAAATTTTTATCAGTTACACTTACACCTACGTGCGTTGTTTGTATCACTCATCGTTATTGTATTAATGTATTGTCTAAATAAATTTCATAAATTAAATATGAATTCGTTCAAGCTTCCTAATATTTTATTTAACATAGTGATTTTTCATTTCATTTATGTATCAGAAACGACAAGATATGTAATAATGAACCCATGTAATATTTATACAAGTAGATGTATTAACCATTTTTACGAGTCGACTGAATCTAATATGTCGTTTTTTGCACAACATAATTTTACATTGGACAACGAATGGAAATCTGTCGGGAAAATGTTTTATTGTAAAAATGGCACTTGTCATGCAGAATACACTATGAAGATTGATAAAAGTACACAGATTGAGTATGGCAATGAAAAATCTTCAACGCGATCGTCCACAGTGGGCAATAGTCAATCTATTTCAAGTACAATAACTGCAGGCGTTAGTGCTGGTTTTTCGGCCATGGGCGTACAATATGGCGGATCGATCGAAACTTCTGTACAAATGGGTAGTGAACGATCATTTGAAGTTACTAATGAAAATGGTTTTACTGTATCGTATTCGACAAGTATAGCAAATACTGTTGGGGTAGAAGAAAAAATAACATGTGATGGGGTTCAAAATGAAAAAATATTTATACAGGCGCGAACAAACATGACACGAATGACGGGCAATGTTTGCGAATATGTTGATAGTTTTTTAAATTTCAATAACCATGATGTGCACATATTCAACTGTAATTACGTTACTTTAAGAATGTATCCAGTACATAATGAAAATATAGTCACCGAATTGCAATGTAATCGTGAAATTATGAATTTTTAAATTTATATTAAAAACTAATATAGAATTATTAGAGCTATTGTAGTAAACAATCAGTAGTAGGTAGGTATTGTTGAATATCAAAAAAAAAAAATGTATTAAATTACCTATGTAGTTTTTATTTTGTCAGCGTTAAAACAATAACTCATATCGATAACACCGCGTACAAGGTACGCTTGTATTATCAAAGACATGTAAAGAATAAAGTTAAGGTTTTTAAAAATAAAATGTATATTTCTCATTGACTCATTGGCATGACGTCGACGTCCTTCCTTCTCGCACTTGTTGCTTCGATGAAAAATCTTCTCATGATGACAATGCGTGTGCCGTGTAAGTATGTACTCGTAATGAATATTTTCACTCTTATTTTTTTACTTGTGTTTAATTTTCAGAAAAACTTTACTTATAGGTATTATTTATTTTCAAGTTAAGTATTAAACTGATTTGAAAAATTTATAATGATAAAATTATATTTTTATTACGGTCAAAGTGCAGTACTACAGTATAAATGGGAAAAAATATTATCAAATAAGACGGTAAAAGAGGGGGGGGGGGGGGGGGGGGGGGGGGGGGGCGGGGGAGGAGGATCAGGGAAGCAACCAAAACCCAATGAAAAAGCCGACTCGGAACCTGGGGGTTGTTCCTAACCTAAGAGTTTTGTTTGACCGTCCCTTAAGGCCGGTAGTCGGCTTAATGTTAAGAAGGAGGGGAGAGGCAAGGTAGATGAAACATTTCACTCTCGGGCTCGAGCCGGCCAGCCAGAAGGGGAACGGAATTGAACCGGAGTTTTTAAGTTTAAGTAACTTTGAACTTGGAGATAAGGGGGGGTACGTTTCGGGCGGAAATGGGCCTAGAGGGGTTCGTTGGCTAGACGTTGAAAGGGCTGATTGCTGAAGCATGTTCAGGATAGGGGAGGGGAGGGTCGAGTAGGCTATGGAAAGGGGGTTGGGGAGAGTAAGTCCGCGGAACGTGGAGACAGTGGTCGAGTTAATTTTGGTGCTTTGGACCATGCAGTGGACAACCTCAACGACGAACAGCGGCGGTTTACGACCGCGTGATGGCGGGCCGTAGACGACAACCGCGACGTCGCGAAAATGTTCTACGTCGACGGGCCCGGAGGTACGGGGAAACGACGCTTTACGGCTGCCATAATATGGTCGCTCCGCAACATGGGCAGATCCTGTTGTCCGTGGCGTTTCACGGGAATACGGCGACGCTCATGGACGTGGTATGACGTTCACTCGACGTTCGGTACGCTCAATGAAGAATCTACATCGTCCATCACCATGCGTCTCTACGCGCAAGTAGGATACGGGATGCCGGCACTCATCGTCCTGGACAAAGGCGCCCATGTCTCCGGGCTCCAACTGACGGTGGTCGACCGTTGCTAAAAGACATAATGCAATCGGAACTACCGTTCGTGGGGTAAGACGTTCTAATTCGCGGGTGACTTCAAACAGATATACTGCCGGTGGTCCGCAGGGGGAACGAGGGCCGCCGATCGTGGCGGCTTCCATCAGGCACCACTCTCTGTGTGGATGTCTTCGAGCGTTTCAGCCTGACGCAGAACATGCGGGCCAACAGCGACGCGGACTTTGCCGCCTGGTTGCTTCAACTCGGCAACGGCCAGCTGCCCGTGGTCGACGGGAATGTGAACACCGTCGAAATCCCCAGGGATATGGTATGTGACAGTTGATTTAATTGATTTTGTTTACCCGCAGCAAATGTCGTTGGCTAACGTCGACGTCTTTGCTCGGAGAATTATTCTGTGTCCCAGGAACAAGGATTGTAGACAGGTCAATCGCCGGTGCTGCAACGCGTCGCGGGTGCCGCGAGAACTTATACCGCCATAGACACGGTGGTGGCGGACGACGTGGGACAAGACTGCCAACTACCCGACCGAGTTTTTTGAACTCGCTGGAGGCCCGACGGACTTCCTCCGTACAGGCTGACGCTGGTGGTCGGTTCCGTGGTCATGCTGTGTGCGGAACCTCGATCCGAAAATCAGACTGTGCGACGAACAAGTTAGTGGTTACGGAACTGAGGCGCAACAACTTCAAAGCGAGTTGTTGGGCGGACGCTGGGGAAGGGCATGACGACATCGTCATCCCAGGATACCGCTGTCGTCCAGCGGAGACGACGACCTGCCTTTACCATGCGTCGGTTCAGTTTCCCTGTGAGAACTTTCGTTCGCGATGACGATCAACAAGTCTCAGGTCAAACTTTTGACAGAGTTGGTTTGTTTCTGCCGTCCCCGGTGTTTACGCACGGACAACTGTACGTTGGCTCTCACGAGTGCGAGACTCGGAATCAATAAAAGTTGGTATGTACGGTGACGACGACGGTCGATTTATCACAGGAAATATATGTATCAGACGTGTTGTGATCGGCCGTTTTTGTTCAACCATGACTTAATTACTATTAGTTATTACAGTATAAATCACTTATGCCGATAATTTTTAATTATTGCTATAAGTTTAACCGCCGCATATACGACGGCGGGGTACCTGTATGCCCTGCCTGTGTGGTCCGACCTTTGTGGTCCTTTTGGAGAGAAAGTTTGACAACCTCCCGTGTGTTCTCTCTGGATGCTTATTCCTGCAAGTGATTCGTAACTAATGTTAAACGTTTTTAAAATTAAATTAATTAACTGGTTTTCAGCATATTTATAGAATTAACATTTTCTCAGGCTGTTGAAAAATGGTGGAACCCAAATGTGTTTGGGTGTGGAAACATTGACGCCGCCATGGAGTTTTCTATACGCAAGTAAGTATGAACCATTTACGTCCAATGTACATGACCGTTACACTCACATTCACATTTACATTTAGGTTTCGACGGTATGGACGCAGTTCGTGCGCAGCACCAGGTCACATCTACCAAGCTGTGTTCGAGGTTTGTTGTGTCTGGAGACTTCTCGACACAGCACTGAGGTTATTATGATGGCACATTAGTATTTGTTCATTTTCCACACACACCAAAACCACCAATATGTGTTCAATTAGTATTAATCACAACTAAAACTCTTATAACAATTTCTCTTACTCTCATTGACCAAATGCTTTTAATTATTTATATTTCATTGTAAACCTTATATTCATGAGTTTACATCAGTATCAATATTCTTCATTATAAAGGTTAATTCATTTGATTTTCTGTGATCACTGTTAACTATTACTTGAGAACTATTACATATTGTATGTGTTATTCTTTATTCGCTCTTCACTATTCACTATACAATTTAATATAATATTTTTGCATGTTCTCAGGTTAATTTATTATCAAAAATATTTCAATTGACTTTTATTTTTAATGTTTAACTACCCCCGTTTTAATTCTATTATATTTACATAAGATCTTAAACAGAATACTCTTATATGTATAACGCATTCATTTTAACTTGGATAATATGCGTTCATAAAAATTCATAGACCTTATTAGATGACCCAATATTGCCTTAATAGTGTTTTAACTTTCTTAATGTTTATTAGATATACTGACGTTGTGCTTAAAAGTTTTTACCAACAAAATAACAATTTGATTTGCGATCACTGTACCTACTCTTTTAAGGAACTACATTAATACTATAAGCTTATTCATTAAATCAATTAACTGGTATATTGTATTTTTAGGCTGTTTTGTGTGGAATTGACAGATACAAACATGTCCGGCCAAACAGACTCTCAAGACAGCACTGCTACCTTCAACAGTAATATTATTTGTTCCCTTCCCACTCGGTGTTTTCATTCATGTAAACCACACTGAAAACCCTTAGAAACACTTTTGAAATAACATCGACAAAATGACAAATGCTTTAATGTATAACCTAATGTATGTATTTGTTTTACTTCTTTTAAATCTTCATTGTTAAACCTGATATTATCAAAAAAGACAAATTTATTCGTGATCACTGTAAATAATCTTCATAATTCAATCACCGAAGCAATGAAACTGCGAAGAAAATACGAATGCATTGTTATCTAACTATTTGTGGCTGTATTTAACTCAAAAGATTCTTATGTTATTGTAGAACCTTATGTATATATTATTACCTATTATAGAAATTGCTATATTTTGTAACATGCCGTATCACTACCTATTTGTCAATCGCAATTATAATTATCCTATTACTATGTAACATGTGTTCGTACTGTAAAATAATACCACAACGCAATGAATTTTTTATTTATTTTTACTGTCGAAACCGTGCGTACGTAAATACACTTTTGTTTATACACTTATCATACATATTATATCTTATTGTATAACTTATATTCGTACTCTTCATGTCTATGGTTCTATATAATAACCTCAACATTTTGTAACATGTATCACTATCTATTTGTTCAATCGCAATTGTAATTACCTTTTAAACTATGTAACTTGTGTAACATAGTTAGTAGGTGGAAGATACACTGAAGTAACCGGATATAAATGATAGATTATTGAAAAAAGTGATACCTAAGTGTTTGTTGAATAACTGAATAATACCATATCGTAACATACAAACATGACCTATGCAATATAGTAGTCACAGTATTATAATAGGTACCTACTTAAAGGAATTATGCTATACCCCTAAATCATTTAATATATATAATATACAGTTTATAGCTTTATTAACATTTAAACTATAAAAAAATAGTGTATTACCTTCTTAGCATACAGCCCTTTAGGTAAAATTTTTTACTACTATCTATATTATACTACTTTCAATAAAATAAAATAATTTTTTTTTCTTTACATATTTATATCGGTGCTCTAATCTGATATATGATATACTTGTAAGATACTTATAAGATATATAATGTTTGTTCTGTAATTGTTTTAACTTGCGGACCAGTTTGGTATAGTTAAACTTGGCATGCAACTATCACTGAAATAGAAAAACAGAATAGGTCCATTGCTATACAACTACGGTTTCTGTAAAAGAACATACGATTTATCATATACCGTATGGCACTGAGTATAATATATAAATTCTATGGATTTATCATAGTAAATAATATCTTTTAAATATCTATGGCAATCGTCAATTGTCGAAATTCGTTTGCGAAGATTACAATTCTAATAATTTCAGCAAATACTATTTGTATTTGATTTCAGTGTACAAAAAAAATAATAAGCCATCAATATAGGCGGACAGTTCGTTAAAACCGTATATTATATATATGTAAGTTTTAACACAAACTCACAAATGTCGTTATGCTCCGGTATTATCACAAATATTTCGATACTTTCAAGTTAAGCTCTCGGATCGAGATGAAGAATAAGTTGTTTCTTCGGCGATGGCGGCACTCTAGCTAGGTTTTCATCAGAAGAGTCATGTTTACGCGCAGGTTTGTTTTTATTAATTATTTTTTACATTTACTTTTTCGTCTTAAATTAAATACTTATTGCCACGGACAATCTGTTAACTGGGTGACGTAAAAGCATTATTATAGTTTAATCCAAAAGCGCGATGTATAAAATCGCGAGACCAAACAGTCCAAAGGCCAACTTCGTTTCATCGCGACAAGTTTAATACGTACCTTTTTGCATATTATACTATACGGCGGGTATCACCTTAGGTTTGCGCGAAGTAATTTAAAACAATATAATGTTATTATAGTTACACACCTATGTTTTATTAGCATACTACACCATTTTTAGTGTAGTTCATACCCAAGATGGTTAGATCTAGGTATTAAATGTTTGCAATTTTACTATATTATTATTTTTCATTATTTTGAACATAACATAACACTTTAAATTAATTAGTTTGTAATCAAGACACTAAAAACCTTAAAACACCAAAATACATTGTACATCATTTACCCTATTTTAGTTTTCCCTATTATGGTGTAGGTACCTACTAAATCTAATGAATACCCCATAAATATATAATTGTACAATATTTTACGAAATATTTATTATTTAAATACTTCTAATATACTAAATTACAAACAATAAATTATTCTAAACCCAATTTCGTATACCTATTATTATACCTAACCTACTAAAAAACTAAACTAAAATACTGATTACATACTGAGTGCCTATTATATAATATTATATATGAAAATTAAATCTTTATTACGAATACTTATCGTTTACACAGACCACAATAAAACTATTAAAAATATTAAAAATAACGAACACATGTAAAATTAATACAGTTATCAATCCGCTCAGAATCTAAAATATAGACTTGGAATTTCTAGAATCTAGTTGGTATTATAGTATTTTACTGTATACTTTATGGCTTTATGTTAACCGCTAAAATCCAGTAATCACTTTTTTTACTAATTCATAAAATACATATGCTTTTATAAAAATATGCTTGTACTTGTAATATCTATTCACCATCTTAATCAATATTAAATTAATAAACGAAAATAATAATTTAAATAATACCTATATCATATAATTATAATTCAAATTCAAATTATAAACTATTTTCGTTTATTGTCATATCAAATTTCAATGAACAAATTGTTCCTTAACACGGAACTCTTTGATATAAAAAGTTGCATTAAATTACATCCGTGGATTCATCATATTGACGTAGGTACACCGATGTATAGTATAATATCTATAATTTATTTATTTTTCTATGGCAAATCTCAAAGTCGTTGCAGAAGACACAGTCGATTAAAAATTCTAAAATTTCAATAAGCAAAGAAAATATGAACAAAAAACTTACTGCGTTTCGTACAATTTATTTTTCATAAATCACAGTATTCAAGTTTTGTATTCTGGAGCGCGTTTCCCCTCATCGGCGGTCGCAGTTCACAACACGTAACGGATTCCGGCGAAAGAGTCGATAATTAAAGTAGTTTGTTTTTATATTCTTTTGGGGCTTAAATTTTCTTTTAAGACTTGAAATAAATATTTATGTCACGAAAAATGTGCTATAATCCAAGTGTTGTAGGCGCATATTTTAGTTCTAAACTAGAAATGTATAAAATACGCGAGATATAAAACGTCGTCGTCGTTTTTCCAGTCCCGTTCGTAGAATAATTATGATTAATAGGCGCATACCTATATAGGTACATAATAATTCTATATTATATTATATATATATGTTTGGGTATATAAAAATGCTATTATAACATTCGGGGAAAATTTCATATACCTATCTACGGTAATTAGTCTTAATTACACCAAAAACTAAAATCGATCTGGTTAAAACGTGATATTATTGTTAGGTTGAGTTTTATCTATTTATTAGAGATCAATAGCCATACAATTAGTATTACCTATAAATCATTTTTTTATTTAAATCTCGGTAGTCGAGTTTTGGACAAGTACCTACATAGGTAACTTATAATAATTCATATTGTAATTTAGGTACCGTACCAAAAAAATATAACTTCTCAAACACTGTGTCTAGAGGAACTGGTGGGATAATGCATTCGAATAATAAAATGTCTATAAACTGCGGCCCAGTTTTTGCAGTTAAATTTGACATACGAACATAACTGAAATAGATGACCAGAAGGTACATTGCTGATCACACTGTAAAAGAAACATACGGTTTATCAATAGACCGTATGGATACTGAGTATAATATAAAGTTCTATGGATTTATCGAAATAAATAATATATTTTATAATATCCATGGCAATCGTCAATTGTCGACATTCGTCGGCGACGATAAACAATTCTAATAATTTCAGTGCACAAATAAGTAATAAGTCATCAATATAGGCGGACAGTTATAAGCCGTATGCCCGTATACATTATAATATTTAGTTATAGTATTTAACACAAACTCGCACAATTTCGTTATGACAGGTATTCAGGGTTTTTCCTAAAATAATTTCGATACTTTCAAGTTTCAGTTCGGAGCGAGATGAAGACGGATAAGATATTTCTTCTTCTTCGGAGACGGCGGCACTCTAGCTACGTTTCACCGGAAGAGTAAGCTGTTTACGCGTAAGTTTGTTTTCATACTATAATTTTTAGGCTTAAATTAAATTTTATTGTCACGGACAATCTGTCACCTGGGTTACGTAGAAGCATTTATAAGTTTAATCCCAAAAGGCAATGTACAAAATACGCGAGACCGTCTCGTTTCACCCACGCAAAGTTTAATACGCAACTTTTGCATGTTTACTATACGCGGGAATTTATAGTTATAGAAATGCGGATGTTTTTACTTTTTTATTGAAAATCGTGTACTAATTTTAAAACCCGCCAGACGTTTTTTTAGAGTAGTTTTTAAAATCCAGTTGTTATAGGTGTACAAAATTAGGATATCTGAAAAATACCTTAAACTATAATGCTTTGCCCACAATGTTATTTATTGTTATAGTAGAATAATTTTTAAAATTTGAAATCAATGATAGGCAATGCTTTTATAAGTAGGAAGGTAGGTTTTTATATCTTCCTAATAAAATAATAAATACATAATGATTAATGTTTTATTGATTTGATTTGTTTGTAGGAGGAACATAGCAGGTTATACCCACCATCGGTGACGATAATTTTTGTCTTTACGTTCTTCGTAATTCCGTTCCGTCACGATAGTTTTAGTGTCGTTAATATGAAACACATACTTTCTATGCGTACGGGTACGGGCATTAAACATTTGGGTTTTAAGAGAACACCCTCAAACGTACGTTTATTTTGGGAGTTTAACAGGATATACCTATAGGATATTTTCTTCAAATTTTCACTATTTGATATTGTGATATTATTTGTACCTAGGTTAAGTTCTGTTTTAGAATCGATCGATAGGGTACCACCTAGGTATATCACATTCTTTAATTTAAATTCTGATAGTCGAGTATTGGACAAGTACACGTAACTATTATAATTCGTATCGTAATTTAATTACTAAAGAAATTTAATGTCTCCAACAGTGTCTAGGGCCACCGGCAGGGAATGCATTATAGAATGTCTATAAACTTGTGGTCTAGTTAAGTTAAAATTGGCATGCGACCAACACTGTGGGCTTGTTCTGGAAAATTTTAATGATCTAATAAAGTTCATCTCATTATTTGAATCAAATTAATTTTTAAGCGATTTTTGTGTTGATCAATTTTTTAAATTTATTTCATTCACACACTCGTCGTCCTCATTTCTAGTACCCTCTAGATTTCTCACTCACACGAAATTCATATCGATCTCTCACAGCTTTCATATTCAAAATCAAAAAAAAAAAAATGTATTTTTACCCCTGAAATAGAAACCAGAATATATAACAGAGCGTAAAGATACTAGTATTCTATACTAGATAAGTTTCATTTAGCGAGATGTTGACGGATGAAGAAGCTTGTCTTCGGCGACAGCGTGTGCTGCAGTACAGCTAGGTTTCACTGGAAAGTCGATGTTGATGCGTAAGTTTGTTTTCATATTATTTTGGAGCTTAAATTACTCTTTAGACTTGAATTAAATATTTATTGTCACGGAAAAATCTTTAACATCGGTAACGTAGAAGCATATACGTTTACTATAGTTTCGTAGCAGATTTTGATTTCCGTCACGGGGTATTTTCTTCTTTTTTTCAGTAGGTTTCTTTTATTATTTTAATTGATCAGGGGATGTATTGCCCGAAAATGTTCAATATTTGTATTGTAATTATAACTGGTATAACACTATTCCGGCTATCAATAAGTCGTGTTATAAAATTAGAAAATTGGTCAGGTATGATATTTTTTTAAGTAATTCTTTCGAGTAGGGAATTCGCTCCATGATATTTAAATATTTTCACCGATAATCAGTACGATGACTTGTAGGTAACTAGAGACTGAGTGAATAGGAATTAGGAAGTGGTGTGATACGGCGAAGATAAGAAATGGGTCAACAGGATTTCAGAATGTTTGTGTATGAAAGATGAAAAAGAAATGTAAGGTTAGGGCAGGTAGCAGATATGAAACTAATAAGTTTGGTGTTGAGGTACAAAAGAGGATAGAATAAGAAATCATTAATTACGGGGTAGTGTACATATTGTAGTGAAAACAGAGAGAATAGTTTAGGTGGTTCGGTCACTGTATGATAAGAGATAGTGAGAGTGGCTAAAGAATACGATCATATGGAGGTGTGGAATTAGAGTGGCTGAACTTTATATAGCTGTGAGAGACGGCGAAAGAAAATGTAAAGGTAGAATAGTATAGTTAACAAAAATGCCGAATACGTAGGGAAGGATCATGAATTGCAAGGCTCCATGGCTCCAATGGCTCCATGGCTCCATGACTCCATGGCTGAAACTATACCGTTACCGGTGGTATAGGTTTACCCTCGACTTATAGGATAGAATAAAAAGATCATTTGCTGGTTGGGATGTCAGCGCACTATTTGTTTTCCATCTTTGACGACCACGCGTAGCATACCAAATGTGCGATTAAGAAAACACTAAAATGATTGCGTGTGGGTCAGAGAGAGAAATAAATGGTGCGCTAAAAATCAGACATCCTCTTAAGTGTTATCAAGTTGAACAAGCAGTTGATTGTTGACAAGTTGACATTTTGACACCACATTAACTGTGGTAGGTATTATGATTGGAACTTGGAAGTATAAGTAATTATCAGGGCTGTGAATTTAATGCAATGAAAAAGTGTTCAAACAAATATTTAGAAGGTTAGGTACTGTTATTTCACATACCTACTATAGTTTAATTTAACTACAACCCGTGGCGCCGGGGTCCTCAAAAATGGTGGTTCCAAATATCATCTTAGTTTAGTACCTACCACACACCCACCCGATGGCCCATAACCATAGTTGATACATTTTAACAAAATATAACATATAAATATATAAGTATCAGAAATTTTTATAATAATATATACAACAATTTATATACATACATAATGTTACTGATAAACCTAATAAAGCAGCAGCACGTAGTAAATTCTCACTGTGGCGAATGAAGTTAGCTATATTCACAATGTAAATTAATTTAATTCAATAAATTCTCAGTTTTGAAAATATAAATCCTTTAAACCCGATGAGACAAATTTAAAATATAAAAGAAGTTAAGTGTATACATATAAGTGTATAACATATTAATTTAAAAAATAAAATTCATCAACTTAAAATTAGTATATCACTTCAGTCATTAGTCATTACCGTTTAAATAAATTATAATAGTAAATAGGTAGCCATTTATTTTATGGAAACATTTTTTTATTTCAATATTTTGTATAATTTTTTTTTTTTTTTTTTTTTTATTGATCTTAAGCCCGGCGACATGGCCATTGCTGTTTGTGGGAGTTTTTTTACAATTATTGGTTTGGGGTTTGTAACGGAGGGATTGTACACGTGTGTGTTTTTTTTGCAGAATTTCTAGTGGGGCACCCGTAGGTTTCTGCCATGCCCCGGTGGGGGGATGGCGGCACTTGTTCTCCGACACCGTGACTGCCCGAGAAAACTGCCACCCGATGGCCGGGATCGAACCCTGACCGCTGGGCCGAGTCGACGCGTTGACACACTCGCCACCTCGTCCCCCTTTGTATAATTTGAACACCTTGGCTAACACAACTTTACTTTATACATTTAATTAGATTGAATATCATTATCCTTTGTAAAATATTATTTTTATAATATATATTAAGTTATTGTACATATTATTTATGTAAAATATTAATATACTAAAGTAAAAATTCAAAATTCATCGAATAAATCTGAAGTCAAATTAACCAAATAAGATAGTATAATATTAATAAAGAACTCACAATAATAATGTTACCTAATAAGTATAAAAATAGAAATCGAGTAAAAATGTAAAATAGTTTTTAATTTTTGTTTAATGTTTTTTTAACTAGTTTCAAAAAAATTGTTTATGTAATAAATATATTATAATATATAACCTACTTACTTACATAATATGGGCTATGATAATATTTATATAGATCAACTATTATTAATATTTAATGTTATTACCCTACTTAAATTACTAATTATATAATGTTATATTGAATTAGGTATTCAATAAATCGAGTATTTTACAAAGAAAAATAAGGACCTACATAGATTCTATAATCATTTATAACCATCAGACTATAAAAAATATTAATTTATAGACAAAATTAACAATATTAATAAACACAATACTCACAAGTTTCATCAATTTTTCTTTTTTTTTTGAAATAATTTCACAGGTTTATACAATTACAATACGACGCGTACCTGTGAATTATACTTGGATATTATAATTATATCCCCCCAGTGCCAACAAGCACCCACCCACCCACCTCAATCTAGGTGGTTCATTTGAACCACCTAAAGTACGTACTCGGCGCCACTGACTACAACATTCTAGTAGAGTCTGAAAAAATTTGGCCCCACGACTCTGATCACATAAACTTTAATACTAAACTACGGTCTGAAATTTAGTTTATATAGATCTAAATAATCCAAACATATATTGCTTCAAAACATAAAAATAAAATATCTTGTATTGTAATAGGTAGGTAACTATCAACAAAAAAAAAAAAACTAAAAAAAATCATACTTGAAAACTATGTATAATATTATTTCAAAATGTTTATTATAGTACCTTATAAAAAATTAACTAAGGTTCATAGAATACATTATACACGTGTTCAAATGTACATTTTACAACCACATTTTTTGTTAATTCTCGCAGTCTCTCTTCAATTTCAAATTTTTTCTTTAAACTATCCCAAATTATCTCAAAATGTAAATGTTTAATAGATTGGAAGACTTGATTAAGTATTTAATCATTTATCTAAAAGAGATGTGCCGGGTCGCCACATTACTATATCGAGGGCCATGGTGCAAGTGTCGTCCATACATATCATACTACGAAATGTACTATACTCATATTATATTATGTTGTATTAGTTACAAACTCTTGAATTAAGAGTTATGTTTGAGGATTTATTAATTCCTAAAAGGAAATGCCTCAAAGTCGCCACAGTATGTGAGTGACCGTAGTTAAAGGGCCGTCCACCAATAAAGTACCTGAAAAAAAAAAAACGATTAAATCAAAAATAGAAGGTATTATATCATGTGCTTTTATCAAGGAATGATTGTGTTAGTCGCAGTCTTGTGTAATGAATAATTGTCTTATGTTTTCCAATCTAATTAACCAAATACTGAAAATTAATGAAATCACAAATATTAATAGAATAGAGAGACTGTGCGTTGATTTACAAATTGTCTAAATTTACTTTTGCATAGAGGAAGGTGGGCTGGGCTTTTAATATCAGAGTATGGGGGACATGGCTGCGATTTCATATTATGAATTGATATATTGTGGACACTGGACGACCAAAAGGACCGTCCTCCATAGCATGTTTCAATTAGTCCAAAATAAATTATTGAATACGTTATAAAGTTGCCTCCCGTGCTCGACATTATCCTGGTATTTTTTAAAAAAATATGAAATCTAAAACTGTTGTTTTAAAAAACCTTTCATGTGCATTGTGTTTATCTCAAGTGGTGTGGTGAGAGGATAGATGCTGATAAGTCATTAATAGAGACTCGTTGTGCGATTTTATGCTGGGTATGGTTCCATCATAGATAATAAAGATATGGATAGGACATATATCAGCGGTCTTGGAGGGGAACAATTGAGGCCAAATAAAGTATACCAATATCAGTTCAATATAAAGTAGCCTTAATTGCATTCCCCTCCGGTACGCGGCCTCAATAGGCGTGATCGCTTTATTAGGTGTCAACAAGGTGTCAACAATCAATCAAGGTTCAACTGATAATCAAACACTTAAGTTTGCAACCTGCATCAGGATCTTTTTATTCAAAGTGTCCTAATATAGTCATAAGGAGGTTAGTTAGGTAAACCTATGGTTGGTTGAAGCTATGGTGCTGATGGACGACTAGCGAGACAGTTCGTGAGCTTTGCGAAGATCTTTTCTACTAACTTTCACTATCAGGTATTCCGATATTGTAAACATACGATGAAAGAAAAAATTAAATATTTTAATTTTGTTCGGTTAGGTAAGGATAGGACAGGAAATTAGACGTTAACTAATGATCATAGTTTTTAACACGGTCTTAAAGACTGTCAGCTAGAGTTGTACCAGTATAGTTTATTAAAATGTAAATACAGCCAACATAAATAATGATGTTTTTACCACGACAAATTATAAAATATAAAAAAATATTATTTTATTAGGATTTTTAATGTGTTCTATACTCATGAGTTTTTGTAATAGAAAATGTATAAATCAATAGTTTTAATTTAAAATATGGTTTTGTGTTTTGTTATCCTATTGTCAAAGAATTCTCAAGATTTCCTTCCCACATTCTTTTACATCCTTAATAAAATTACATTCATTTTATACATTTTCTAATACTTATTACAGTGAGACCCCTCTGATCAATAAACTGTTTCGTATTATTACAATGTAAACAATACCTAATTTTTGGAATGTAGTTATTAGGTACTGTTGTATTTAGCTTCCAGAGTATTCTTTTGTTTAGTGTATTTCATTCACCAGGTTTCTCAAACAATTATTTTTTTACCATTCTTTGAATTTCTATAGATTGATTTGTATAAATATATTGCAATTTCAACATTAACCGGTTATACTAGGAGTACACGGAGTACCTGTGTACATACTATATAATTTGAAAAGAGGCTGTCTGACGTTCGCCCTATTCAATTTAATTTTTATCTATTTGACTTTTTTGAATTTTTTATATATATCTAATTTAAAATATTTAAAACTGTTTAAGATTTGGATATTTTAGTTTGAACATTTAATGTGTGGTTTTACTATTTAATTTTTCTATAATTTTTTTTGTTTCAAAATGCATTTGCCTGCGGGCGCCAAACTCTCCTTCCATTTTTTTTTAGTATGTGACTCTAGTTAAATTTTTTTGTAGACTTGAACATTGATAATCTGGTACCCATGAATAATCTTCTTAAATAAACTACCTAAAAATTATTTTGATAGTTTTTTTATTTAAGATTACGGACACTTAGTTTGGAACTCTTTAATGTGTGGTTCCTACTATTTATTTTTCTAAATTTTTTTTTGTTTTCTTAATGCATTTGCCTGCGGCGCCAACACCCCCTTCAATTTTTTTTTTTTTATTTATGTAACTAGTTGAATATTATGTAAGAATGTGAATATCGGTATCTTGTGCCCTATGAGTAATCTTTCTTAAATGAACTACCTATAATTATTCTGAATATTTTTTTTTTCTGTGTAAGAGTTTGGGTATTTTGGTTGTCCTTTGTATTCCTAAAGTATAATTTTCTTCTCATATTTTTTTTTTTTGGTTTCTAAAATGCATTTGGCTGCGGGTGCCAACACCCCCTTTCAATTTTTTTTTTTTTATTAGTGTGGACCTACTATTTAATATTTTCTAAATTTTTTTTTTTGTTTTCTTAAATGCATTTGCCTGCGGCGCCCACCCCTCTTCATTTTTTTTTTTTAGTAATTGTGACCTTAGTGGAATTTTGTGTAGGACTTGAACATTGATAATCTGGTACCCTATGAATATCCTTCCTAAATGAACTACCTATATTATTTTTAATGTTTTTTCATTAAAGATTATAATCTCTTAGTTTGAACTCTTTAATGTGTGTTTCCTACTATTTAATTTTTTCTAATTTTTTTTTTTGTTTTCTAAAATGCTTTTGCCTGCGGGCGCCCACACCCCTCTTTTCCATTTTTTTTTTTAGTAATGTGACTAGTTATTTTTGTGTAGACTGAACATTGATAATCTTATACCCTATGAATAATCCTTCTTTATAAACTAAATATTTGAATAGTTTTTCTGTTTAAAATTATTGGCATTTTTGTTTGTACTTTTACCTGTGTATTCCTAAAGTATAATTTTCTCCATGTTTTTTTTTTTTGGTTTCTAAAATGCATTTGCCTGCGGGCGCCAACACCCCCTTTCAATTTTTTTTTTTTATTAGTGTGTACCTACTATTTAATATTTTATACATTTTTTTTGTTTTCTAAAATGCATTTGCCCGCGGGCGCCAACACCTCCCTTCTAATTTTTTTTATGATTTTGTCTTTAGCCGAATTATTAAATATTGATAACCTTGACTCATACGAATAATCCTTCTTTAATAAACTAAATATTTTGAATAGTTTCTTTCGTTTAAGATTATGGACAACTTAGTTTGAATTTTTTAACGTGTGTACCTACTATTTAATATTTTCTAACTTTTTTTTTGTTTTCTTAAATGCATTTGCCTGCGGGCGCCTACACCCCCCTTTCAATTTTTTTTTTTTAGTAATGTGACTAGTTAAATATTTTGAATAGTTTTTCTGTTTAAAATTATTGGGCATTTTTGTTTGTACTTTGTCCTGTGTATTCCTAAAGTATAATTTTCTCCATATTTTTTTTTTTTTTGGTTTCTAAAATGCATTTGCCTGCGGGTGCCAACACCCCCTTTCAATTTTTTTTTTTTTATTAGTGTGGACCTACTATTTAATATTTTCTAAATTTTTTTTTGTTTTCTTAAATGCATTTGCCTGCGGGCGCCCACACCCCTCTTTCAATTTTTTTTTTTTAGTAATGTGACCTTAGTTGAAATTTTGTGGAGACTTGAACATTGATAATCTGGTACCCTATGAATAATCCTTCCTAAATGAACTACCTATAATTATTTTTAATAGTTTTTTCATTAAAGATTATAATCATCTTAGTTTGAACTCTTTAATGTGTGTTCCTACTATTTAATTTTTCTAAATTTTTTTTTTTTTGTTTTCTTAAATGCATTTGCCTGCGGGTGCCAACACCCCCTTTCATTTTTTTTTTTTTTATTAGTGTGTACCTACTATTTAATTTTTCTAAATTTTTTTTTTGTTTTCTTAAATGCATTTGCCTGCGGGCGCCCACACCCCCCTTTCAAGTTTTTTTTTTTAGTAATGTGACTCTAGTTCAATTTTTGTGTAGACTTGAACATTGATAATCTTTACCCTATGAATAATCCTTCTTTAATAAACTAAATATTTTGAATAGTTTTTTCTGTTTAAAATTATTGGGCATTTTTGTTTGTACTTTGTCCTGTGTGTATTCCTAAAGTATAATTTTCTCCATATTTTTTTTTTTTTTGGTTTCTAAAATGCATTTGCCTTCGGGCGCCAACACCTCCCTTCTAATTTTTTTTTATGATTTTGTATCTAGCCGAATTATTAAACATTGATAACCTTGACTCATACGAATAATCCTTCTTTAATGAACTAAATATTATGAAAAGTTTTTCCGTTTAAGATTATGGACATCTTAGTTTGAACTCTTTAATGTGTGTTCCTACTATTTAATTTTTTCTAAATTTTTTTTTTGTTTTCTAAAATGCATTTGCCTGCGGGTGCCAACACCTCCCTTCTAATTTTTTTTATGATTTTGTCTTTAGCCGAATTATTAAATATTGATAACCTTGACTCATACGAATTATCCTTCTTTATTAAACTAAATATTTTGAATAGTTTCTTTCGTTTAAGATTATGGACAACTTAGTTTGAATTTTTTAACGTGTGTACCTACCATTTAATATTTTCTAACTTTTTTTTTGTTTTCTTAAATGCATTTGCCTGCGGGCGCCCACACCCCCCTTTCAATTTTTTTTTTTTAGTAATGTGACTCTAGTTAAATTTTTGTGTAGACTTGAACATTGATAATCTTATACCCTAAGAATAATCCTTCTTTAATAAACTAAATATTCTGAATAGTTTTTTCTGTCTATGAGTTTGGGTATTTTAGTTTGTTATGTGTATTCCTAACATAAAATTTTTTCCAAATTTTTTTTTTTTTTGGTTTTCTAAAATGCAGGTTTTCTAAACTGGTGCCCTATGAATAATCCTTCTCAAATGAACTACCTATAATTATTCTGAATAGTTTTTTCTGTCTATGAGTTTGGGTATTTTAGTTTGTTATGTGTATTCCTAACATAAAATTTTTTCCAAATTTTTTTTTTTTTGGTTTTCTAAAATGCAGGTTTTCTAAACTGGTGCCCTATGAATAATCCTTCTCAAATGAACTACCTATAATTATTCTGAATAGTTTTTTCTGTCTATGAGTTTAGGTATTTTAGTTTGTTATGTGTATTCCTAACATAAAATTTTTTCTAAATTTTTATTTTGTTTTCTAAAATGCATTTGCCTGCGGGCGCCAACACCCCCCTTCAATTTTTTTTTTTTTTAATGTAACTAGTTGAATATTATTTAAGAATTTGAATATCGGTAATCTGGTGCCCTATGTAAAATCCTTCTTAAATGAACTACCTTTAATTATTCTGAATAGTTTTTTCTGTCCATGAGTTTAAGTATTTTATTTTGTAATTTGTATTCCTAAAGTAAAATTTTTTCTAAATTTTTTTTTTGTTTTCTAAAATGCATTTGCCTTCGGGCGCCAACACCTCCCTTCCATTTTTTTTTATGATTTTAACTCTAGTTGAATTTTTTAAACATTGATAACCTGGTGCTATACGAATAGTCCTTCTTAAATGAACTAAATATTTTGAATGGTTTTTTCTGTTTAAGATTCAGCGCATTTTAATTTGAACTTTTAAATGTGTGTTCCTACTATTTAATTTTTTCTAAATTTTTTTTTGTTTTCTAAAATGCATTTGCCTGCGGGCGCCAACACCCTCTTTCAAATTTTTTTTTTAGTAATGTGACTCTTGTTGAATTTTTGTGTAGATTTGAATATTGATAAGCTGGTGCCCTATGAATAATCTTTCTTAAATGAACTAAATATTTTGAATAGTTTTTTCTGTTTAAGATTCTTGGCATTTCAATTTGTACTTTGTAATGTGTAGAATACACAATATAATTTTTTCTAAATTTTTTTTTGTTTTCTAAACTGCATTTGCCTGCGGGCGCCAACACCCTCTTTCAATTTTTTTTTAGTAACATGACTCTAGTTGAATTTTTGTGTAGACTTGAAAATTGATAATCTGGTGCCCTATGAATAATCCTTCTTTAATTTACTAAATATTTTGAATAGTTTTTTCTGTTTAAGATTCAGCGCATTTTAATTTGAACTTTTAAATATGTGTTCCTACTATTTAATTTTTTCTAAATTTTTTTTTGTTTTCTAAAATGCTTTTGCCTGCGGGCGCCAACACCCTCTTTCAAATTTTTTTTTTAGTAATGTGACTAGTTGAATTTTTGTGTAGATTTGAAAATTGATAAGCTGGTGCCCTATGAATAATCTTTCTTAAATGAACTAAATATTTTGAATAGCTATTTCTTTTTACGATTCTTGGCATTTAGTTTGTACTTTGTAATATGTAGAATAGACAATATAATTTTTTCTAATATTTTTTTTTTGTTTTCTAAAATGCATTTGCCTGCGGGCGCCAACACCCGCTTTCAATTTTTTTTTTAGTAACATGACTCTAGTTGAATTTTGTGTAGATTTGAAAATTGATAACCTGGTGCCCTATGAATAATCCT
>SSSL01000182.1:0-22862 GCA_008086715.1 Sitobion miscanthi
ACCACTATAATATGTTACTTTTGCATTATAATATAATATGTTAAAAATATTTGCTTTGAATGTTTTGATGGCCCCCGAAAATTGTCAAAATTCCTTTGCGGCCCTCCTAAAATATTAATTGATGATCCCTGAACTAGAGTAGTGACTTGTGGTAGTAAAGGCGTAATCACAGCTATGCCGTGTGTTGTGTCGATTAAATCACATCGTGATTGGAAGGAACTTTTTTAGTATCATATAATAACCAAGTTAGTAGTATGATTTAGGGTGTTCTAGGCCCCCCGCAAATCCGGCGAATCCGGCTACCCCGCCCAGCCTATAGTTATATGCTATCGCGAGCGTGCTCGGCCGTGCTCGACCGTGCCAAACCCTGCTCCCTCCCCTCACATCAATGCCCACCCACTCCCATCCATTCATATCTCATACATAACCCCCCCCCCCCCCATCATATCACGCATGTACGTGAGCAGCCCCTCCCCACCATATCACACACGTACCCAGCCATACCCTCTCCCCTACCATCCTATAACGCACGTCTATATAAATAACGTATGAAATCATCATACATGGTAATATTGAATATAGTCTATCGATGAATCTATACCTTCATACATTAGACTGATTTTGTTGGTCAAATGTTTCTTTTTGTTAATATTTCGAATTTTTGATAGTTATGTATTACAATTTAACATGGGAAACTGTAAATAGCGAATATACCTATTATGTGCAACGGTTTATGATGATAATTATATGTGTTTTTATTGAAATTATAACATTTGTAAATGAATTTAGTAAGGAATTATTTTATATTTGAATAAATGCATAATATAGATACATCTAATATGATTTTTATTTGAAAATCTGATAATTTTTAATATGAATATGAAGTATGTATATATTTTCAGTGAAAATATGAAATTATTATACAAATTTGTGTATTATTAATTAGATTAAAGTCGATAATAAAACCTATATTTATATAGGTTTTGTAGACTATTGAAATCAGTGTTTATTTCAGGGGGGGGACGGGGGGGTAATACCCCCCCGGAGAAAAATGTATACCCCCCCCCCCCCCCCCCCGAAAAAAAGTATGACATTATTACGTAAATATAGTATATTATGGTGCGATTTTAGTTAGGTATCGTGAATTGTCAGTTATTTCATGCGAAGATGATAATATAATAAATAAATATTTAATATAATAATATCTCGAGTATTACTTTTTCGTACATCAATTATATATAGTCAATTAATGTGTACCGATAATAATCGTAATCTATATATTATTAAATTGTTCGTCAATATAATCGATTTTAGATAAATACCTACCGCATGTGGGTAATTTTTAAAACGTGCTGTTGTCTGTCGACTGTCGTCTGTCAGTGTAGTGGATTACGCATTTAAGACTACGTCAAACTGCATTTGGTGATTTATATTGTTTTTGGTTATTTTTAAACGCATTTTGGTCGGTAATTAAACTTTTAACCAACAGTTAACTTCCATTATGTCAAAACGAAAAAATAATCCTATATTAGATATGTATCGGAAAAAACTAGACAACGTTGATGATCCACCAGTTATACCTTCACCGGCTTCACCCACTGAAATAATTGAAGATCAAGAAGATCAAAGTATTCGTAAAGTATTAAAAAATTATTCTTATCAAAAAAATTGGGAAAAATCGTTTAACTGGCTATATTATAATACTAAAAAGGGTGGGGCTTTTTGTAAGGGTGTGAAAAAATTTCTTAGTAGTAAATAGTGCTTTACAAAAATCAAAAGGTATTTTTATATGTACTCCATTTATAAATTATCGAAAAGCTACTGGTAAAACTGGTAAACTCTTAAAACACGCTAATTCAGAAAATCATGCTAAGCTTTAGCTTTAAATGAATTATTTTACATGGAAAAAATGAACCTATACATACACAAATGATCCAACAAAGTAATTCAGAAAAAATACAAAATAGAATTAATTTTTCTACTTTTGTGCATAGTGTTTATTTTTTGGCAAAAGAAGAGATTCCTCATACTACTAATATGAACCATTATTAAATAAAGTAGTGCTAAAACAAAATCAATCTTTACTTGAGTGGTGGAAAAACAAAGTGATAGGTCGAATTACATGAGTAAAAATACAGCTATTGAAATATTAAATTGTATTGGCACTGTTCTTGAAACTCGTGACTCAAATGAATTAAAAAATAAATACTTTTCATTAATGGCTGACGAGTCGACAAATATTAAAAACGTTGTGAAATGACAATAATTATTCATTTTGTAACCGATTGTGGTAAAATTAGAGAATTATTTTTGTGCATTGTAGAATTATCTGGCACAAATGCGGAAACTATAACAGAAACTATTGATCGAGAATTAAAAAAAAGAGAACTCGATTATTCAAAATTAATAAGTCTTGGTTTTGATGGTGCTGCAAATTTTTCTGTAGTATAACTGGAGTACGAAAAAGACTATCTGAAATAGCACATAGAGAAATACCATACATTCATTGTAGAGCTCATCATTTATTATCATTAGCATTAACTTCTGCTCGTAATAAATATGTTTCAATTAAACGAACCTCCAAGTTGTTAAAGATATTTATAAATTATTTCATAAATCTGCTAACGTGAAAAAATATTTCATGATATTCAAGAAGCTATAAATGAAAAAAATTGAAAATACCGGAAACTATTGATACACGTTGGTTAAGTAATCATCGATCAATTCATGCAGTCAAAGAGTGTTATAAATCAATTATTTTGGCATGTGAGCATATATACACTGACGGAGCAGATCTTGCTTCACTAGCAGGAGGTATTCTGCTAGAAATCACTCAGTCAAGTTTTTTAATCATATTAGTTGTCCTAGATGAGGCTTTAGGCGCAGTCAATAATTTAAGCAAAATCTTACAAAAAGAAAACCTACAGCTATCATCAGTACCAGTTTTAATTTCTTCTTCGATTGATCATCTTAAAAATGTCTCGGCCCAATGTTCATCAAATGACGAAAATAATTCAATTCATAAATGTATAAATACATTAAAAAAAATGTAAGTAATTCACGAGAAATAGTTGAAAATGAAAATAAATAAAAAGTCTAAAAGAAGCTAAAAAATTGTTGATACAATGATAGAACAAATGCAATTATGTTTTAATGAAAAATCATTAGAAATAATTAAATTAAGTGCTTTATTTGAATCATTTGAATCTTTAATTACAATCACTGAAGAAGATGTATTGAAAATATGTTTATATTTTCCTAGTCTTGAACCCGCCGATGCTTGGATAGACTTGAATTCATTTAAGTATGTTGCAAATAGTTTGGTAGATGAAAACGTAAACAATCCATTGTTATATATTTATAAAGCAAATTTGGGTATAAAAATTTGAAAAAACTTGCTGAATGTTTAATGTGTGTACCAGTTTCAACGGCCACTGCGGAGCGCTCTTTCAGTACAATGAATAGGATTATGAACAAAATAAGAAATAGAATGGGACAAGAAACTTTACAGTCCTGCATGAAAATTAGCACAGAAGGACCCTCAGAACTCGATGAAGATACTGTAAATGAGGTAATTGATTTGTATGCACGTCAAAAGCAGCGCCGGATTCGTTTAATTTAATTTAATAAATATAATAAATATTAAAATGTATATGACTTAAGCTAATATTGGTGTATTATTAATAATATAGTATAATGTATAAGTAATGTATGTATAGTAAATGCGTGTTTTTTTTTTCATATAATTAATCAAAATTAGATTATTAATAATTTATTTATTCTTAGGTATCAATCTGATACCAATAAATTGAGCTTAAAATAATATTTTTACTTCTCTTAATTATTTACTTCTAAGACATACCCCCTTGAAAATTTACGATACCCCCCCGGGATAGAAGATCTGAAATAAACACTGATTGAAATTATACATTTTTTGTGGGATTTTAAAAAGGTATTTACTTATCGCCTCATATTTTTATCAAGATCTGTATATAGTACCCATATATTGTGTCGAGGCATAAATATGTTTATATTTAAGAGCAAAATGGTGATATTTACGATAACTATAGAAATATAATATATATTTATCATATGGATACATCTAATATGATTTTTATTTGAAAATCTGCTAATTTTAATATGAACATGAAGTTAAAATATGATATTCTTATACAAATATGTGTGTCTATCAATTATTTAGAGTAAAGTCGAATACAATAAAAGCTATTTATATCAGCGTTGCAGACTGTTAAAATTACACATTTTTGTGAGATTTTAATTTTTTACGTATCGTCTTATAAAGATATATATATATATATATATATATATATATAGTGCCTATATGTGTTGGAGTATAAATATTTATGATCAGTATGTTGATATTTACAACGAATATGGTAATATAATAGTACGAATATATATTATGCCCATATAAAATCAAAGTAAGACTAATTATTTAGTATCTGATGGACATGGCAAGATATATCGTAACTTGTGATGGTAATATACATGCGTTTTACATTATTTATAAAGTAAGTAGAATAATGTATAAAATAATTTTGTATCTAGTATAAAAACTTAAAAATAAATTCCTAGTATTTTGTGTAAAATGTTGTATATAAGATATAATCTGTACCAACCCACCTATCATATGCTTTGTTATAATATGCCTAAGCGATCGGGTTTGATATCAGTATAAATATACCCTCATGTATTTAACGATTATTGGAATCAAATATACGATTTCTATGTTACATTGATGAAAAATCATAAAAATATAGTGGTCTTATATTAAAAGTGAAAATCATTCTTAACCGATGTGTTATAGGTTTATGTATTCCGAGACAGGTATAGTGATGAAAATCGTTGAAAATTGTCATGATAGTATAGGTATTATACACCTAGCTGATGAGTTTGGCTCTGTGAATACAGTTCTTATGCAATTTAAACAAAAATAATAACTTTTAGTAAAGGTATCTATGAATGTATCGGTTTTTAAAGGTAAATATTAGTTGGGTATTTATATTTTACGGTGAGATTATGATAATTGAACACATTTTTATTGAACTTATGAAATGTTTACATGTTTTAACTTAATATAATGTATGAGTCATAAAACTGATATAATATCATATTATTTTAGTGTAGATTGAAGAGATGTAAGTCAATCATTTAGAACTAAAATGGTCTGTTATAGTGTATAGTTGTATTTAATAGCTAGTGCGATATGATTGATCTGCAAAATAGTTATATGCATAATTTGTATAAAATGTTATTAAATCATGATAAATTATGATTTGGGGGAAATTAAGGTATTTTTACCGATTTTCACTGAAAACTCGTGATTTTTTCAAATATATATCTAAGCTTGTGATGACAAGTGATTATACAAGTGATTTTATCATTATTTTACAAAGTATATAGAATAATACATGAAAAATATCAGTAATAAGCATCTATAATATAGTATATAACTGTATAAATAATGAATTTCTATTATTTTGTATAAAATAAATGCTTAGCTATGTATATAAGATATACATTAAAAGTAATTGAAATATAATAAATGGTTTTCTATATGAAATCATTAAATGAAAGATTATCACTGCTTAACGTAGGTACATTTTATTTTGTTTTTGCTGATATGTGATGAAGATGTCTATATAATAATATGCTTTTTATTATTGATACCATGGAAATTAAATATGAGCTTGTTTCGTCTTTGAAATAAAAACGGTTTTTTATGTAATGGTTTTAAGAATATGATATTCTAGACTTTAAGCTGTATTAGAATTGTGTGATAAATATGTATAAAGTATATGGGTTTATCTACTTAAATGAAGTAATCAGAAAAGTTCATATAATATTAATTAAAGTGCAACGATATGACGTATCGGTCTTTAAGACTTGTAATAATGACTCGTTATAGTGGTGGATATGCATTTAGATACATTTAATAACTAAACTGTATATATCCCTTTGATGGTAATTGGGGAGGGGTATGCTATTTTTCATAATATTACATGATTTTAACGAAATTATGACATTTTCCCTATTTTTTTTACTAGAATATTGTGATGTTTCCATATGATTTAACGAAATTATGATATTTTTACTTATTTTAGTGTTTGCACACAGACAGATATGTTTTTATTAAAATTACTACATTTATTCACATTGATGAGTATCTTTTTAGGTTTCAGCATAAATTCCCCTTACGTATTTAACGAACAAATGAGTAAATCATGTATAAATAGGTACTATATTGCAATTAATTGCTGAATATTGGATAGCATTGTATCAGTATGCATGGCGACGTTGTGATATATTTTATGTACCTATCTACTGCGAATATATACAAGTATGTGTATATGCCTATATGTAGGTGACTTATTGATGTGAATATATATAGGTATATATATACCTATATATATTTATGTAATCTATATTATATGTTTAGGTGATTGTTATGTCGAATATATATATATATATCGGTATAAGATTTAATGGGGGTTTGCATATCATACTATGTTTCACATGTAACTGTAGAACTAAGTGATGGCTCGATAATAGTTTATGCTTATTGTTATGTATATATAAATTAGTAAAATACATAGTTGATATGTATTTTATCTTTGGGTACATACAATATATATCACTTGTTTGATATTTACATTTTGTTAGATGTGTATATGCTATGTTGTTCCATACATATCCCTGGTGAATATTAGAATAATATAATTTTCACTTATATTGAAATGAATACGATAACATTTTGTATGAACAAGTATATTAAGAAAAATTAATTTTTATTATAACCGATAACATTAATAACTTTCACATATGTGGATGATATCGAATATAATATACATCGTGAAGGTGGTTAAAAGAAAATAATTAAACAAACTAATTAATTAATATAAAAAATGATTGATTTGAATGATCTGATTTGATTATATGTAAATAGGTGAATAGTTAGGTTTCGTATGGTATACACTTCATGTATATTATTATTTATTACTACTAATAAGCTTTATGTTATTTTAAAAGTTATCAATATTTATAACGTACATAAATAATACTTAAAACCTAATATTGCTATTGTCAGTATAGTTAATGTAGTATACATTTCATACTAAGGTATTACGATATTAGGTAATCCACTAAATAAGGTATGACGTGATTGAATATGATATATATATATATATATTATAATATACTCTTAAATTACTGTTAGTGAGATGTTTTTGGGTTTTTCATAAACTATCTATCAATATGTAGCACATAATATAGTAATTATAGTTTAAATATAGGTATATATTTACACTTCAGCGTAACCGTGTAGTTATGTCGGAAAATTGAATGATTGAAATAATCGATGTTCGTAGGTGGGTAAAAGTATGTTTGCCTCAATCATAACTAAATTGTCTTATATATCAAAAATATATGATAGGTACATTGTTATAGAGTAAATAGCTATAATATGTTATAGGACATATGTCTTACACAGTCACACTTTCATATTTCCCACTGGCAGAAGATAATGGTATATCATTAATAATATAGTAGTAGCGCTATGGTATAATATATTTTATAATTTACAATCGTAATATATACTTCGTGCAATATATTATGTTAATAATGATATCGCGGACAGGTGTGTCAAATATACAACACATCACCCTAGGAGGATGGTGACGGTTATCTGATAACGGTGGATAACACAATGTTATCACAGATCACTATTCGGATATTTTAATTTATACGTATTATTATTGTTATTATTAATAATACTTTGCATAGAGCGCTACACTGGTTATGATTGTATTATTCACAACCAGTACAACATTTACGTTTTAATACAATTATTTATACGGTATACTTTAAACATGACTTTATTAAAATATTCTATCGATTATCGATCGCTAGTGCATTTGATGTATGAAAACTCGGATCCGGAATATCCCCATTAGGTATACAACTTTTTTATCGAAGTTGAAAACATTCGATTCACATCCACATCAATCGTATTAAGATAAATATTAATTGACCGATTACAGATTCATTTATGATAGTTTGAAGTATAATTTTCCAGGTGTGGGTAAATTGAGGTACATTAGTATATACGTATGCACCTATCAAATATGTTGTATGTATGCTTGAAGGTGGATATGATATATTGTATAGAAGTTTGAAGTATAGTTTTCAAGGTGTGGGTATGGAGGTATATTAGTATATTATTTGTTTATAATTGATTAATACTATATTAATAATTGTGTTGGTATATTATTTATATGGCTACAAATGTATGTATGTTTGGAGGTATGATATATCGGTATAGTAGTTTGAAGTATAATTTTTGAGGGTAGGTAAATGGAGGTATATTAGCATATTATTATTTATAATTGATTAATAGTATATTATTTATGTGGTGACCAATGTATGTATGTTTAGAGGTATGATATATCAGTATACTAGTTTGAAGTATAATTCTTATATTATTTTATATACTAATTCAGTGGTATATACTAGACATTGATTGTAGTGAAGTATGGTGTAGTATAATGTATATGCTCGCGCACGTATGCGATAGTAGGTGACTAGGATGGACTAGGCTGATTAGGGGCTAGTACTCTATAACCTAACCTATGGAGGGTTATGATGTGGTATATGTTAGATATTGATGGGATGGAGGGGTATGGGGTGGTATGCATTAGGTATTGATGGGAAGGGAGGGGTATGGTATAGCATGATGTGCATGGTCGCGCACATACTTGATAGCAGGATAGGTTAAGATGATTAGGAGGACTAGACATCATAGTAGACGTGTGGTGAGGTTAATATATAATATACATATATATATCACTTACGGTGTAGGATCGTAGGAATATGTAAGGTAGGGGGAGGGGGAGGGTATTGACAGGCATTGCCTGGCATTGTCAAGCACGGCCGAGCACGCTCGCGATAGCATATAACTATAGGCAAGGCGGGGTAGCCGGATTCACCGGATTTGCGGGGGGCCTAGAACACCCTAAGTCATACTACTCAAGTTGCAAGCGAGTAAACCAAGAATTAACTTCACATAAACTTTTAAACCAATATGGTTACCAATTGTAACCGTATATAGTTACCACGTACTCGTACTCGTACGACACACGAAGTAGCTGTGAATCCGGCTTAACACGTTCACGCATGTCAACTATTACTGACACGGGTTATCTTAAAAATAACCGATGTCAACTATAGTTGACATGCGGCTATTGAAGTGAATAAGGTTTCCGGATACGTGGTTTTAGATTTTTTAGATGGCATTTTACAACATATATTGCAGTTTTTATAAGAATACACAATTTGGCTGTGGTCGTGATCGTGTTAGGGCGTAGACGTGTACTACGTTTAACCGCATGTCACTTTATATACGATTGATACCACACTAGGTATCTATACTTAATGACAATAATAATAATATGATTATAATTATTAATCGAGCGCTGATTTTCATGCAATTGTATATTTTTTCCTATTCACATCGTTGGTAGAATCCTAATTATAATTGTAAATTTGTGTTAAATTATTTTAATATCTCACAACTAAAAATACATTTATAAACAATTTTTTTTAATAATAATAATATATTTAAAAATTGAGGTTATTTTTACCATAATAGGTATTATCAATTCAAAATGTTTTTTCTTTCATTATTTCATGATTTTGACATCATGATATTATATTACAAATTATTTTGATATTTTTTAGTGCATAGTGATCAGCGCTCTAATCGTTAATACGTAATATAATGAATGCATTATTTTGTTTATCAAAAACTAATAATTGTATAACACTGTGCTGTTGCCCATATAATATTACGTTATTACGCAATTGCCATGGATTTCTAATAATCATCAGAGGTTATAGGCCGTTGATTAGGCGGCGGGTAGTAAGAAATGCCGATAAATTATTATTGTAATTCGAATATTTATCAGTGTCGACGTTAACGAGCATAATATAAATTATATAAGTACCGACCGATATAATCGAATACCTACTAGATGATGTCGACTACATGATACTAATAATTTAATAAATAACTCTCATAATAAAAGTACGTTTCCAAGACGGGGACCACACAGATGGACGAGGTGTTTTATTTCAATTGTTCAAAAGACGCGGTGTATATAGACTTTAGGGATTACTAGGGTCATCGCAGTCGGAGTCGGTGGTCGGTCCTATATACCCTCCGAGTGCAGCCGGAAACGGGCTAAATGAAGCAAATGATATTCGGGTGGAGACAATTGTGAAATAAAAAAAGGTCGACTCAGGTGACGGTTATAGACCACCTATAGTGCTATTATAAGCGTTCCACATCAGCGCATGCTGTATCGACAATATTAATATATTATATTAGTCTTCGAACCAAAAACTAAATTTCTATTGAAAAAAAAAATATAATATAGTATACTCTGCAGTTAAAATTCGTGATTTTCCCCAGTTGCCGTTTACTCGCCGTTCGTAAATGGCGACATGGCGCCTGTCTGGCCCGGGTACAAACAATGAAACGTCGGCGAAATACTATATATATAATACCTTTTTTTTTTTTTTTAAATAAATTATGGCATTTATTGAAAATTTACAATCTGTACATTATATACAATAAGTAAATATGATATAAGAATAATATAAAATGACTTTGAGTGACATGAAGGAAGACTCGCAGTCGAGTCACCTTTTACAATGAATTAAAAAAAAAGAAAAATTTTTTTTTATGACTTATATAAATGTGTTTTATGTATTTTAATGGTTAAGCAGATCTCTGCACCAGTTGCGTTTATAATACCTATGTCTAAATACTATACCTAGTACCTGAGTTGACACACACCATTAACACGTTTCCACCATTAGCTGTTTCCACCAAAGCAACAATTTATAATGGTAATATACAGTAATAGGTTTATTTAAAATATTATAAATACTGTACATCGTATACATTTAAAGCGCATGTAAATTCAACTGATTTCTACCTTTTTAACCCTTTGACGTGTAAATTCCTCCGATAATTTCCTTTATTTTAAAGTTTATGCGTTAAGGTTGACGTTCGATTTTAAACTGTTATCACAAAATTCAATGGTTTTTTTTATTTATATTCCATTATAAAGGTATTTCAATCGTTTGAATCTTCAAACACAAGACTCGTCGAAAGAAATACGCGTTATATACGCTAGTCATATATATAATTATATACTAGCTGATCTCGATCACTTCGTTGCCCGTAAAGAAGAATTGTGAATGTTAAACCCTTATTGGGTACAGCTCAGCCTCCCCTGTAAGCAATCCGACCATGTTGGATCGCGGATAATGTGCGAACATTTGATTTGATGCATTATGCTTGCACCTCATCTGCCCTATTAAATAATGGCAACCATTTATAAACAAAAATTTCTGACCCAGCAAACGTTGTTTTGCCATATAAATAAAAATAAATTATATAAATTATTTCCTTGAGACTTTTTGCGTCTTGCTGGCATTGTTTATTGTAACACACACACAAATGAAATTTATGAGTATATAACTTCTAAGTACTTACCAGAAATTCCTATTTATTATTTATTGTAAACATTTTTGATCTTAACGAATTTATAAAATTTAAAAAATAATATAAATAAATTAAATATTTAAATATTATAATAAATAAATAGATTATAAATTAATAGATTTTTTTCCTGTTAGTACAGTGTGCTTAAACATTAATTGTACATAACAAATTACATATTTTGTTTTAAACTCGATTAAATCATGTTTTAAACGGTTAAAAAAATAATTTTAACAAAAGACGATTCAGACATAAAAAACATGTTTCTAATGTTTCATTCGACTAAAACCGTATTTTTTATCAACTGTGGTTTTAAAATCCGTCGACGTATAATAGGTAGGTACATTTTAAAAACCAGATAAGTAAATTATTGATTTTAATAGAACTACAAATCATGACAGCTCACGAGTGCCAAACAGCCCTATAATATAGGTACTCATAATATTAAATAGGTATCTACGAAACTTCCAGACGAAATGGGAGAGTGAAACTTTAACGAGAGTTCGCAATTCTGCACTCAAATTTACGTCCGATACTGCCTCTATACTTGCAGGTATCTGGTATACACTGACAGCTGCTTTGTACCTAACACAATATTACAGTTAATAGAATAATATTTATTCGTATAATACATGTTATAAGGATTATAATGATAAACAATATTTGCTGCAGAGTAATGGTACACTTGTTGAATATAGTCGTGTTAAGTTATGCCCAGTGGCGTATTTATATGCAGGAACTAAAGGCACGTGTCTACAGCGACACATTTTGAGGGGTGGAAAATTTCTTAAGGTTGTACTTATACGTTTTCTGTTATTATTATTATTTTAGTTATTTAGGGTAGCAAAATAAAGAGTATTCTCGATGGTATAGGTATATAAGAGTATTTTCGTAGAATGATGTAAATAGTGTGTTTACACTCAATACACTATAATTGTAACTTCACGCACATAGCCTTACTATATAGCGCTGCCTAAAATATCCAAATTTTCTTACTACACACATAGTCCCAAATCGGTCAAATTTAAATTATTTCTAGATAAACACTTAAAACACTAATAAACTATATACCACCGTTCACTACTAAGTTGATAAAAATAGCTACTCTCAATAACAATGAATAGTTTATAATAATAACTATAATAAGATTATAAGTCGTAACAAACATAAAATATTGTTTACTAGGTGTCTATGTAGATTGTAGATGTACTTAAAATGTAGTTTGGCAAAAAACCATTAAAATATTAAAAAAATTTGAAGATATAAAATTATACATAATATTATAAAGGTTTAATTAGAATAAGACACTTTTAAATTTCATACTACATACTGCATTTTTTGTACTACACAAAAGTGTCGTAGTACACACAATTTTAAGGACTGCTATATAGTCTATAGGCTTACTATAATATTATCTACATATTATGCCTATATTCTACATTTGTGTAAACGAATAATATTTCAACATACGAGAGCGGTGCACTTGAAATAGTTTCGACTATTTATTGCGACTCAAAGAATTCATTATACTCTTCGAACTATTAGACTGCCGAACTGGGCGCGCATAGCCAAATGTCGTATAATAATTATAATTGTTATATATTTCATGAAAAGTAGGTTATCGTTCGCTGTACGCGCACAAGATAATATAATATATTTTAGGCTTTCCACTCGTATAATATGTATTGTTTTAATATCACAATATACTTTCAGGCCTTATACAATAATATCGTTTTATTGTTATCTCGAACTGGCGTCATTCGGTCGGTCTAATTCTTTATAGGTACCTAACTAGTAACGACGCGTTTTGATTGTTAGAATAATGCTCTCCCCGAACAGTATATTACTATCGTGAAAAATATTCAATAAATTATTTTCTTGCACTCGATGGGACAGCCATCTCATTTTGTACCTACGCGACAATGCGGCGTCGGAGGGCAGTTTTTTTTATTATTTTTAGAAATGAGACATACATAATACAAAATAAATACTCGACCCCACACAGTTCCATCCGTTTTGCCGTTGAATACATTGTGTGCATTATTTTCTGTTTCAGGCTTTCATGTCGATTCTCCATGAATTTATTATTATACCTACACTATATACATTACTTGACCGCGTACTTATAATATTATTACGGTATGTGTGGTCTACAGGTTTTGGACGATACACGTTTTGTAAACGCTTTCAGACTTCTATAATATTCTATTATCCTATTACCTAATAATACTAGCGAATAACCCGTCGTTTTCCCAGAAAAAAATTGTGATTAATTGACTACTTTTGGTTATAATCCGCTGTGCAAAAAACGATAATATTATTTATCAATTTATAGCCATCCCGCGTGGCATTGCCCGGTGGCCTCGCTTATGGTTATGTGAACAGTACCTATATTATCATATTATTAATTTTGATTGGAAATTCGAAATTAAGACGTTTTAGTTAGTGCTACAAATCGAGTGGACGCTCAGCTTTACTAGGACTATAAAACATATTACATGCAATTGGATAACTCCCAAAGTCGCCTTACTTTGATTATTGATTATATTATTATGGTACGAAGTGTATCACAACTACCCGGCTATGCGTGTCGTATAATAATATTATGTTGTTATGTTGACGAGTAAGTCATTGGCTAGCGTTTTTGAACCAATGCGTGCAAAACAATTGACAGACAACCACTCCCCACTCCCACTCAAAAATGTTATTAAATTATGTTTGATATAATAATATTATCGTAACACACGACAATTTTCGACATAATAATCGCGACCTTTTCAAATACTATGATATTGTGATGGCAACGGCGGTAGACTACCGGTAGTGATTATATCTTACCAGAACCTCGCCCTCTTTCCCACCGTTAAAAATTAAACACTACAATTTAGTCATAGGTCTTTATACTGTACGCCGGAAAGAAAAGCTAATTTACCAATTCTCCAATATTTACAATTTAATATAAAACTTTTGGTGCAGGCTGACGAAAAAAATTAATCTTGTCGTATTACGTCAACCGCACACATATCGTCTATACCACGTCGGATATCGCACGTACCTCATATATTCCCACGCACAAGCGCTGCAGCAGTGCGGTTAAACTTAATTCTAATCAATGTTTTAATTATTATGTCAATGTCAGTAAATAAAATAAAATTATGGGAGGAGGAAAACACTATACGTTTTTGAAGAATAATGACTTATTCAAATTGTTAGATATAGGTATATATATATATAGGTATTTATATTATTAGGAAACGATGGTAGCGTCTGGAAAATGATAAAGACGACCCATTTGAACGTTTCCAAGAGACTTCAAACCACTACTTAATACCAAACACATATTTTTTGATTATTTTTTATTTTTGTTAAGATTATAATGTAAAAAAAATGTTAAATCATAATTATGATTATTATAATCAGATAATTAGATAACTGCGTGCATAGATACAGATAGTATACATAAAAAAAAAATTACCACGTGATATTTTAACTTCATCACGTGTGATTGTAATCGTACGGAACCGAATTATAATATTGCATGTCTAAGATGTTGGTCTCGTCGTCAAGCTTCCTACCCAAACTTCAATGTGTTTTTTTTGATCGACTGACATAAATGAATAGTTTTAAATAATTAATTATAACGTGTAAGTTTTTTTGGAGTTACAAATTACGAAATTTGTGTTACTGAAGATCACTATATAAATTTATATATTATATTGAGTAAGTATTTTCTACTTATAGAAATTTTTAATAAAATCGAAAAAAATTGTATTAATGGTGCTAGACTGACAGGCCTTGGAAAAAGTTATATGATGACCTCTTAGGGTCTAATACAATCGTGTATTAACAGTCGTAATTATTTTTTTATTTTTAGGATATTAAAATCCACGTTCTAACAATAACATATGTAGTTACTATATTATACTGCGCCTTATATAAGAACTGAAACATCGTGAGACCCAAAATATAATATAATATTGTTCATTACTGGATAAATTCCAATTGCATTTTATTATATTATGTTGTCTCCGTATACTTCGTCTTACAAACGCGTACAGCATGGCAAATATGCATTTAGTAGCATATATGGGTACATTTTGCCTTGTTAGTTTTAATGCTAGCTATACTGTAAAATAATGACCAATATATTATGTGCTCTACAGACATTAATTTTTTCGTTATTTCAATATTTTAAGCAAGCTAGGTATGAGAATTATTTTAATTTATTAAATGACGCACAAGAATTTAAAAACCTCTATATCACAGAGTACCTCTCCTCCTAGTATAGTCTTAATTCAAGTTTGATAACAGTTAATATACTGTAATTATATGAAACTAACGACACAAAATGGATTCCCCTATAAAAACGAACGCATAGGTATTAAATATTCTATAATACAAATAGGTACTTTTATATTATTATATAGTAGTAGGTTTCAGGTATGTAGGTATTGGTATATGATTATTAATACGCGAAAATACTAGCCCCATCAATCAACTTCCCTTATATTTACAAATTACAAAAATTAGTAAACTATCTACAACAACAGACTGTTTTTTGATATTAATTTTAATTTTTATTATTTTATAATAACGTTATATTGGACAAAAAACTATTTGTAATCGTAATTATAACGGAAAGTGATAATCAAAAATAATGAAATATCGCAAAATAAAACATAACGATTAACAAAATATATTATATATCAAAATTTATAGAATATCATTGAACAAAAAATAACGCAAAACGAAATATTTTAAAACCTATTTATTTAAAAGGTCTATTGGTTTCATGGAAACATTTATTTCTTGCAAATAATCTAAGAATTGATTATAATATCTTATTCCGAAACCGGGCCATTATCTACACACATTAGTTATTATATTTAAAATTAATAGGTATTAACACTATTTTAAATAACGATAAATGTAAAACTTGGATAATGTTTTAATTCTGTATAATGATAAACGTAAAAGTTGAATATCGTTTTCATTGTAAATAACATAAAACGGATTTTTTTTCAAGTATAAACCCTGTGATTTGTTTTACAAAAATTATTGATCACACAGTCAAAATTTTTTACTATGTACCTATATTATATTATACATGGTAGTATGGTACAGTCAATAACTGCAACATATTTGGAACGAAATGACCGAACAAAAAAAAACGTTTACATTGATATAGAATGGCGTTTACTGTGTTTTATGCTAAGACAGGCTAATTGACATAGGGCGTAATTGGATAACTGATTAGGGAGGGCTAAATTTATAAAGTCAATACAGACCCGCTGGGGCTCTACCCCCGCGCTCCTCACACACTTGCTATAATTTTTACGGTAGTAAGTATGTATTACAAAAAACATTTAGTTAGGTACTAAACAGTCAAAACAAAATACTATTGATACATAACAATAATATAAGATACAAATCAAGTACTCACAACTCAATGTCTAATTGCATTATTTATTTCAATTTATAAATAAAATAACATAGTAACCATGTGTTAAATCTTATAATTGCAAACAGTGAATAGACATAGCGGATTTATTTAATTTATATTAATTTTAATACTACAGAAATGTCCTTTTCTTTATATGTCACAGAAGCATTTTAAAATCAATCTTGATGCATAGATGTGCGTTCAATATTTTATTCTTCCTCATAGGTAAAAAAGACCCCTTATTATCAACCCTTTATTGGTTGAATTTCCAAAAATCCTTTCTTAGCGGACGCCTACATCATAATAGCTATCTGTATACCAAATTTCAGTCCGATCCGGCCAATGGTATGAGCTGTGCGTTGATAAATCAGTCAGCAAGCCTACTGTTTTATATAATCTTATACAGATGACATCTCCATAAATTAAATATTCTAAAAATAGCTAATATGCGATATAATTTTTAAGCCCGTGTTACTACTATGATAGCAGTTATCTATATGCATAGAGTAATACTATACTCAAATTGTTATTCAACAACGTCCATATTATATTCATATCATTAAAACTAACATTAATAAAAACAATGATTTATTAAATATTCTATAAATTGATATATATTATTACGTATTACTTATTAGAACAACATACACTTGATTATCGTGTTGGCTAAAAAATTCCATATTTATTTTTTTATTAGGTGAATTTAAGAATGAATATATTTAAAAACTTAGGGGGGCTAAAAAAACACTAGAGTGGGCTAAGCCCACTCTACTCCAACCAAATCGCGCCTATGCAGTAATTGACAAGCTAGATTTTACTAGTTTAAACTAGGATTTACCAATCGTACTCGGTACGATATATACACGTGGTTTTAATTTTTGTTTATAGGTACACACGATATAAACTGAGAGAGAGAATATAGCTTGAGTAATTTCATTTTCCTTTTATAGTTGGTTTGGTTATATATATAATAATCTGAAAAAATATTTGAGATGTGTATATAATTATTATATATAGGTATACTTACATAAAAGTTGATAAAAAAATAAATTATTATGAAATCCTACTCAAACAGAGATGGAGTCTAATTACTATATAATATACCTAGGTATAACTGATTAACTAATTCTTTGCAACTAAGATATCACGTACCATTCTATGTAATATATACCTATAAGAAATTGACTTTTTATAAAAACCTATGAAATGGCAATGAGCACCCAGAACTTTTTTATCTAGTTATAGAAAAAAAAAATTGTATTATGACTATAATGCGCCTAAAAATTTAAATGTATATGTCTCATTATTATTATACTATTCATGTGTTTTTTATACTACTCATATCTCTAACACATTGCTACTTTTAAATTTGGTTACTGTAAACACCCACTTAGTTGTTGAATTTTTATATTTTTTGAACATTATATTGGGCACACCTGCCGTAATAAATAAAAAATAATAATCCTAATACTCAATTGAGCATAATTTAGTAATTTCTACATTTAATAAATTTATTAATTGATTTCGAAATGGCCAAATGTGCGTGACTATAGATTATATGTGACTAATGTGGACATAGATTATAAATCAATTATTATTTTATCTATTATTGTCAAAAAGGCCAATGTCAAATCTAATTTGGTCATACAGCATAAGAGACATTGACCGGAGACTTTAAACACGAGTAACATAAGCAAATGTTTATGTCATTGGTCAAATAATCAAAATTTTATCAAAATGTGACATTGGCCTTTCTTGTACCAAGCCACAGAATAATATTATAAAACAGTACATTTTCATATCGTCTTTTGACTAGTTAATCCGTAAATAAAATAAAATAAAATTGTTTTCCGTTTTCCACGGTTACAGCTCGTCGCTGCGCGCACACACTGATAATACTATTATTATCGATGTCGTATCAGTGTCGAGGTGTCAGGTGAACCGCATACATTTTTTTAGAATAGTATCACTCTGGTTTGATACGATAAAAACGGTAGCATTGAAAAAACAGTTATCACGAAGCAGTCTGCGGCTATGAAATTGTTAGAAATAATTTTTCGTCCGATAAGCACGCTAGTGGCCTATATTATTATTCAGATGTTATATAGTGTTACTATCTAGTGACTTATGAACTTTGATAAGTATTTTGTGATGGTTGTAACATTTTTATTAATACATTATTAATAAAAAAATATTTTTGCGAGAGAGCGTCTTTCTCCTCCTCCTTTTTCGCTCTTGCTGGCACTTGTATTTGTAACACAATACAATTTAGAACTTATGACCGTATGACTTATAAGTAATACCAGAAACTCCTATTTATTAATAATTTTTAAACATTCTCTGACCTTAACAAGTTTATAGAATTTAAAAAAAATAAAATAAATTAAATATTTAAATTATAATAAATAAATAGATTATAAATTAATAGATTTTTTTTTCTGTTAGTTCAGTGTACTTTACACATTATTTGTACATAATAATATTACTATATTTTTTGTTTTAAATGGACAAAACATATTGTAAACGGGTTAAAAACTTATTTCAATGAAAGACGATTTAAGCATAACACAAACATGTTTTATCAACTCGGTTTTAAAATAGTCGATTTAAGCTACATATTTAAACAGATAGGTAAATTATGAATTTCCCTATATTAAATTAGACAAATCGTGAGGCTCAAAGTGAAAAAGCCCCTATAATATAGGTATCTCATAATAATTAAAGACGGTATCTACAAAACATCCAGACGAATGGAGAGTGAAACTGTAAACGAGACGTTACGCAAATTCTGCACTCAAATACGCACATTTTTATACCTTGCTAGTTGTATTGGTATACCACTCTCAGCTGCTCATTTGATACCCCTACCACAATATTGATAGTTTTATAGCTATTAACTTCATTTTTTTTGAATCAAGCTAACATAATATTTTTAGGCACTATGACTATAGGTATCTTGTCTATCACTAATGTATTTTATTGGTGCCTTTTATAACATTCTTTCATAATTATAATATATTCCAAATTGCACCGTCTTTTGCATGATTGCTTAAACGTCTTGAGTTTGTAACCACAAAAAAAGGGAAGAGAGTACTGTGGTTAATGCGAATAGTACGTAGTAGATTATACGTCCATATGTAACGGTTCCACCTCTCGCAAGGGTATGACTCCTCCCTATTACAGCGATTTCGATTTCGATTTGAATTGGTTTTTAATAGACACGTTTTTTACTACGTCTCGGAAAGTTTCATTGCCATTACGAAACTTTTTGCTAGCAGTATACCCAGGAATAAATCATACTTTAAAATAACAGGACTTTTCTTAATTACTTCGATGAGTTTTTGGTTTTTAGCATGATTGTAAATAGTGTTAAAACACCACTATAAATTCTGGTACTCGTCACGCCATAATCATATATTATGCCTTACTACTATACGCAGTCCTTAAAATTATCCAACTTTTCGAATACAACACATACAGTCCCAAAATCCGGTCCAAAATCAAGTATTCTAGATAAAATATTTTTTGAAAAAAATAATCCTACATTATCCAACGTCACTTCCCCTACCCCCACTAAGTGATGATCTAAGTAAAAAATAGCTACTTTTAATAACAATGAATAGTTTTTATAATACATAAATTATAGTCATAAGATTATTTACTATGAAGGAAACAACAAAATCGTTGGTTTACTTACCTGGTGTCTATGTAGAGGGTAGATATACTGAAAATAACTGAGGTCTAGCAATTTACAAACAAGTGTTATAATATAAAAAAAACAAGGTGGAAGATAAATAAATTTCTATACATAAATAGTAATACTAAAGGTTTACCTTAGAAGTAAAATACCAACTACTGTTAAAATTTCCGAACACACATTTTACTGCATTTCTCGTGCACGACCACCAAAAAGTGTTCTCTAGTAAACAACACAAAGATTTGTACGGGACTCCCATTTTTTTTTAATCACGTCCCCTATGAATCTTACCTATGTGATTTAATATAATATTTTATCACATATTCTGCCTTATTCTACAGTTGTGACAAATCCCCCGAATAATATGTGTTCAAATCATTTTAACGAATGAGGGTGCACCACTTGCACAAAGTTTCGATATTCTATGTGACTCGAAGAATTTCACGTATACTCTTCGAACTACTGAATGACGAACAAGGGGCGCGCATACGCCATAAATAGGTTGTCATAATAAACTATATACTATTATATACAATTGTAAGGTGTTTTTCTACGACCGCGCCACAATCCGAGCAGAAACTACTGAACCGATTTGGATGAAACTTTTTAATGTTATACCCGACAACTCTACTGAAGACTTTAGGATTTACTTTTGTCAATCAAAAAAAATATTAAAGTTCATACAAAATTAAAAAAATTGTACCCTATAATTATATATAACCTATATTGTCTTTTAATTCTTTATGAAAACTTAATATTTTCTTTATTGGACAAAGTATGAGTTTCTCTGTCTAGCGCGGACTCGTAGAAAAACCTTACACTTTTACGATATTAGTATAGCTCTAGATAAAATGAATGTTTGTGTGCTAGATTAGATTTGGGATAGAAGATGGGTATACTTTAATTTTTTTTTTTATTCGTCGGGATTCTAGTAACTAGCTACGTCAGGTATGGCTTTGTTAATGATTTCTATATTAAGCATCTCCTGAGCACTGGAATTCAGTTAACAAATGTAACAAAACTTGTCGTTACAATTGTGGATTATCTTTAGACGTTAAATACATAATATTGATATGTACAAACGCCCGGGGTCCCACAGAGGATGATTTCCCGTAGATTAGACGGCACCGAAATTGATAAATATTGTCGCAAATCAAAGTTTTTATCCCTGGCAACAGAAAATATGTAAGATACAATTGTTGGAACACCCATACACCATACACCGCATATTAAATAATTAAATTAAAATAAGGTTGCGTCTCATACTAGAATTAGTACATTTAACAGCAACGAAGTGACACCGGAATTGGCAGGTGTTATATAGTCGTGAAAGAAGGTCGTCGTTCGATGTACGTGCACAAGATAATATATAATATATTTTAGGCTTTTCCTTCGCCCCCCCCATAATATGGCCCTTTTTATTTATACATAGCACCATATATAATTCAGGCCCATAGCAATAAATCGTTTTTATTGTTTATCCGTACTTCTGCGCGCATCTCGGTTCGGTAAGTTCCTATATAGGTACTAACGAAGTCGTTTTATCGTTTAGAATATGCTCTCCCAAAAGTATATTATCGTGAAAAATATTCAGTATAAATACGTTTCACGCAACACCGGCTGGGGAAAGCCACTCTAATTTTGTCACAACACGGACAATGTGCGCCGTAGCCCCAGAGGGCAGGTTTTTTCATCATTTATACGAAAAGAGACAAATATAATAAAAATAAATAACCGATCCGACAGGTTACATCCGGGGGTCCAAAGAATATATTGTGTGCATTATTTCTGATTCACGGTACATTGTTCGACGTATCTATACATCTATGGCGATACTTTCTCAATTTTGTACATCATCTTGACCGTACTTATAATATCTATTACGGTTTATGTGTTGTCTACAGGTTTTGGACGATACGCGTTTTGTAAACGTCTACCAGACGCTAATAGCCAATTTCTATTATCTCTCTGATTGGAAGCCGACATTAAACGTTTAGTAGTGCTACAAATCGATGTGACGTTCAGCTTCAACGAAAACATGGGACCCATTTTTTTATGATTAAATTTTTAACATTCTTCGTTATACTATAAATACTATAAATATACGCAGCTTCTTTAGTATAATAATGACAAAA
>SSSL01000619.1:0-23145 GCA_008086715.1 Sitobion miscanthi
ATTATAAAATCTTAAATTGGAGCATGTATGTATGAAATTATATGTACCCCAGACAGAAAGTTTTTATGATAATATTTATAAATTTACTTTTTACTAATAAATAAGTGATTATAATGTAATAGTTACATTTTTAAACAAAAAAATGCTCTCTGGGGTAAGACGTAGGTACATAAATATAAGTATTAGACAATATTCATAAAAAGCACAACGATTTTTGTATACATTTCTATATATAAAATGATTGTTGAAATCTAAAGTACATCCCCGTTAAATTTTACGTAGTTCTAAGGTGTGTATATGCTTGATTCAATTCGCGATAATTTTCATCAAAATGATTATAAAATCTTTAAATTGGAGCATGTATGTATGAAATTATTATGTACCCCAGACAGAAAGTTTTTATGATAATATTAATAAATTTACTTTTTACTTATAGTATAAGTGATTATAATGTAATAGTTACATTTTTAAACAAAAAAATGCTCTTTAAGGTAGGACGTAGGTACATAAATATAGGTATTAGATAATACTCATAAAAAGTACAACCATTTTTGTAGACTTTTGTATATAAAATGATTGTTGAAATCTAAAGTATATCCCCGTTAAATTTTACGTAGGAATAAGGTGTGTATATATTTGATTCAATTCGCCATAATTTTTCAGTCAAAATGATTATAAAATCATTAAATTGGAGCATGTAAGTCTGACACTTATATATATCTGTGACAGCATTTTTTTATTTCTAATATTAATATATTTACTTTTTACTAATAGTATAAGTGATTATAATGTAATAGTTACATTTTTAAACAAAAAATACTCTCTGGGGTAGGACGTAGGTACATAAATATAAGAATTAGACAATATTCATAAAAAGTACAATGATTTTAGTATACTTTTGTATATAAAAGGATTGTTGAAATCTAAAGTACATCCCCGTTAAATTTTACGTAGTTCTAAGGTGTGTATATAATTGATTCAATTCGCCATCATTTTTCAGTCAAAATGATTATAAAATCTTTAAATTGAGAGCATAATGTATGAAAATTTATATGTATCCCAGACAGAAAGTTTTTATGATAATGTTTATAAATTTACTTTTTACTAATAGTATAAGTGATTATAATTTAATAGTTACATTTTTAAACAAAGAAATGCTCTTTAAGGTAGGACGTGGGTACATAAAGATAAGTATTAGACAATATTCATAAAAAGTACAACGATATTTGTATACTTTTGTATATAAAATGATTGTTGAAATCTAAAGTACATCCCCGTTAAATTTTACGTAGTTCTAAGGTGTGTATATAATTGATTCAATTCGCCATAATTTTTCAGTCAAAATGATTATAAAATCATTAAATTGGATCATGTATATATGATATTTTTATGTACCCCAGACAGAAAGTTTTTATTATAATATTTATAAATTTAGTTTTTACTAATAGTGTAACTGATTATAATGTAATAGTTACATTTTTAAACAAAAAAATGCTATCTGGGGTAAGACGTAGGTACATAAATATAAGTATTAGACAATATTCATAAAAAACACAACGATTTTTGTATACATTTCTATATATAAAATGATTGTTGAAATCTAAAGTACATCCCCGTTAAATTATACGTAGTTCTAAGGTGTGTATATGCTTGATTCAATTCGCGATAATTTTCATCAAAATGATTATAAAATCTTTAAATTGGAGCATGTATGTATGACATTTTTATGTACCCCAGACAGAAAGTTTTTATGATAATATTAATAAATTTACTTTTTACTAATAGTATAAGTGATTATAATGTAATAGTTACATTTTTAAACAAAAAAATGCTCTTTAAGGTAGGACGTAGGTACATAAATATAGGTATTAGATAATACTCATAAAAAGTACAATCATTTTTGTAGACTTTTGTATATAAAATGATTGTTGAAATCTAAAGTACATCCCCGTTAAATTTTACGTAGTTCTAAGGTGTGTATATGCTTGATTCAATTCGCGATAATTTTCATCAAAATGATAATAAAATCTTTAAATTGGAGCATGTATGTATGAAATTTTTATGTACCCCAGACAGAAAGTTTTTATTATAATATTTATAAATTTACTTTTTACTAATAGTGTAAGTGATTATAATGTAATAGTTACATTTTTAAACAAAAAAATGCTCTCTGGGGTAAGACGTAGGTACACAAATATAAGTATTAGACAATATTCATAAAAAACACAACGATTTTTGTATACATTTCTATATATAAAATGATATTTGAAATCTAAAGTACATCCCCGTTAAATTTTACGTAGTTATAAGGTGTGTATATACTTGATTCAATTCGCCATAATTTTTCAATCAAAATGATTATAAAATCTTTAAATTGGAGCATGTAAGACTGACAGTTATACATATCTGTGACAGCATTTATATATGATAATATTTATAAATTTACTTTTTACTAATAGTATAAGTGATTATAATGTAATAGTTACATTTTTAAACAAAAAAATGCTCTCTGGGGTAAGACGTAGGTACATAAATATAAGTATTAGACAATATTCATAAAAAACACAACGATTTTTGTATACATTTCTATATATAAAATGATTGTTGAAATCTAAAGTACATCCCCGTTAAATTTTACGTAGTTATAAGGTGTGTATAAACTTGATTCAATTCGCCATAATTTTTCAGTCAAAATGATTATAAAATCATTAAATTGGAGCATGTAAGTCTGACACTTATATATATCTGTGACAGCATTTTTTTATTTCTAATATTAATATATTTACTATTTATCTAATAGTATAAGTGATTATAATGTAATAGTTACATTTTTAAACAAAAAATACTCTTTGGGGTAGGACGTAGTTACATAAATATAAGAATTAGACAATATTCATAAAAAGTACAATGATTTTAGTATACTTTTGTATATAAAATGATTGTTGAAATCTAAAGTACATCCCCATTAAATTTTACGTAGTTCTAAGGTGTGTATATAATTGATTCAATTCGCCATCATTTTTCAGTCAAAATGATTATAAAATCTTTAAATTGGAGCACGTATATATGAAATTTATATGTATCCCAGACAGAAAGTTTTTATGATAATATTTATAAATTTACTTTTTACTAATAGTATAAGTGATTATAATTTAATAGTTACATTTTTAAACAAAGAAATGCTCTTTAAGGTAGGACGTGGGTACATAAAGATAAGTATTAACAATATTCATAAAAAGTAAAACGATATTTGTATACTTTTATATATAAAATGATTGTTGAAATCTAAAGTACATCCCCGTTAAATTTTACGTAGGATTAAGGTGTGTATATAATTAATTCAATTCGCCATAATTTTTCAGTCAAAATGATTATAAAATCATTAAATTGGATCATGTATATATGATATTTTTATGTACCCCAGACAGAAAGTTTTTATGATAATATTTATAAATTTACTTTTTACTAATAGTATAAGTGATTATAACGTAATAGTTACATTTTTAAACAAAAAAATGCTCTCTGGGGTAAGACGTAGGTACATAATATAAGTATTAGACAATATTCATAAAAAACACAACGATTTTTGTATACATTTCTATATATAAAATGATTGTTGAAATCTAAAGTAAATCCCCGTTAAATTTTACGTAGTTGTAAGGTGTGTATATGCTTGATTCAATTCGCGATAATTCTCATCAAAATGATATAAAAATCTTTAAATTGGAGCATGTAAGTATGAAATTTTTATGTACCCCAGACAGAAAGTTTTTATGATAATATTTATAAATTTACTTTTTACTAATAGTATAAGTGATTATAACGTAATAGTTACATTTTTAAACACAAAAATGCTCTCTGGGGTAAGACGTAGGTACATAAATATAAGTATTAGACAATATTCATAAAAAGTACAATGATTTTAGTATACTTTTGTATATAAAATGATTGTTGAAATCTAAAGTACATCCCCGTTAAATTTTACATAGTTCTAAGGTGTGTATATAATTGATTCAATTCGCCATCATTTTTCAGTCAAAATGATTATAAAATCATTAAATTGGAGCATGTAAGTCTGACACTTATATATATCTGTGACAGCATTTTTTTATTTCTAATATTAATATATTTACTTTTTACTAATAGTATAAGTGATTATAATGTAATAGTTACATTTTTAAACAAAAAATACTCTTGGGTTAGGGCGTAGGTACATAAATATAAGAATTAGACAATATTCATAAAAAGTACAATGATTTTAGTATACTTTTGTATATAAAATGATTGTTGAAATCTAAAGTACATCCCCGTTAAATTTTACATAGTTCTAAGGTGTGTATATAATTGATTCAATTCGCCATCATTTTTCAGTCAAAATGATTATAAAATCTTTAAATTGGAGCATGTATATATAAAATTTATATGTACCCCAGACAGAAAGTTTTTATGATAATATTTATAAATTTACTTTTTACTAATAGTATAAGTGATTATAACGTAATAGTTACATTTTTAAACACAAAAATGCTCTCTGGGGTAAGACGTAGGTACATAAATATAAGTATTAGACAATATTCATAAAAAAACAAACGATTTTGTATACATTTTATATATAAAATGATTGTTGAAATCTAAAGTACATCCCCGTTAAATTTTAGTTAGTTCTAAGGTGTGTATATGCTTGATTCAATTCGCGATAATTTTCAGTCAAAATGATTATAAAATCTTTAAATTGGAGCATGTATGTATGAAATTTTTATGTACCCCAGACAGAAAGTTTTTATGATAATATTAATAAATTTACTTTTTACTAATAGTATAAGTGATTATAATGTAATAGTTACATTTTTAAACAAAAAAATGCTCTTTAAGGTAGGACGTAGGTACATAAATATAGGTATTAGATAATACTCATAAAAAGTACAACCATTTTTGTAGACTTTTGTATATAAAATGATTGTTGAAATCTAAAGTACATCCCCGTTAAATTTTACGTAGTTCTAAGGTGTGTATATAATTGATTCAATTCGCCATCATTTTTCAGTCAAAATGATTATAAAATCTTTAAATTGGAGCATATATGTATGAAATTTATATGTATCCCAGACAGAAAGTTTTTATGATAATGTTTATAAATTTACTTTTTACTAATAGTATAAGTGATTATAATTTAATAGTTACATTTTTAAACAAAAAAATGCTCTCTGGGGTAAGACGTAGGTACATAAATATAAGTATTAGACAATATTCATAAAAAACACAACGATTTTTGTATACATTTCTATATATAAAATGATTGTTGAAATCTAAAGTAAATCCCCGTAAAATTTACGTAGAGTTATAAGGTGTGTATATGCTTGATTCAATTCGCGATAATTTTCATCAAAATGATTATAAAATCTTTAAATTGGAGCATGTATGTATGAAATTTTTATGTACCCCAGACAGAAAGTTTTTATGATAATATTAATAAATTTACTTTTTACTAATAGTATAAGTGATTATAATGTAATAGTTACATTTTTAAACAAAAAAATGCTCTTTAAGGTAGGACGTAGGTACATAAATATAGGTATTAGATAATACTCATAAAAAGTACAACCATTTTTGTAGACTTTTGTATATAAAATGATTGTTGAAATCTAAAGTACATCCCCGTTAAATTTTACGTAGTTCTAAGGTGTGTATATGCTTGATTCAATTCGCGATAATTTTCATCAAAATGATAATAAAATCTTTAAATTGGAGCAGTATGTATGAATTTTTTTATGTACCCCAGACAGAAAGTTTTTTTTATAATATTTATAAATTTATTTTTTTACTAATAGTGTAAGTGATTATAATGTATAGTTAAATTTTAAACAAAAAAATGCTCTCTCTGGGGTAAGACGTAGGTACATAATATAAGTATTAGACAATATTCATAAAAAAACACAACGATTTTTGTTCTGTCGTGTGATTTATTTAATAACATGTGGTATAAACTAATAGGATTTTAACACTAATAATAATAACAACTTTGGATTGGTAAATAATATTAAGTGGACTGTATTACGATGTACGTCACACAACAAAACATACAAGTATATAATAATTATAATAAAGATGATAATATTCACATATAAAGCATAGGGATGTAGGCGCCCACCTACTATATAATATAACAACGGATCACTCCTTATTCAAGAAAATTACATGTAATAATATTGCTCGTCATATAGGCAATAATACAAATAATAAATATTGATATCACGTATAATAAATATGTTTACAATTACTACTGATAATAACATAGATAAATAAAACCCGCGTATCACTATTATGATACCGCGTTACCGGTTGCCGCCGACCGCTCGACTATCCACACGAGATACGACCAAACCTTTATAACGCCTGCTTGCCCGTTCTGTTGCCGTGATCCACGATACTGACTGATGGCACCGAATTCCCGACACACTTTCGATGTCCGGTAGACTCGCACCCGCGCGCGATATAAATTACAACAATACGGCTTACTACCGCCGTGCCCGTTACTGCTTCAAGCACCCGCGTACGTCAAGGCAATTACACGGCAGTAGTCAATAATAATAACTGAGTCGTCCGTTCGTTCGCACTCAAAACGTTGTACAAAATTAGATGCCACCAATGACACACGTACCACACCGCATTGATTCCGTAATCAAAAGTTGAAGGGCGATGCCGAACGTAAATATGTTACGGAACGAGCTCGACTCCGACAACGGCGGTGGATACGGAACGACAACACTATAATGGTAGACAAATTCGCATCGTGCGACAACACACTCGACACGGCTCGCGAACTGTCCGGAACGGTACTAAATCCAGATACAAAACGCCCCGAGGCGGTAGGCCTTTTATTGCCGACGGCGAGCGAGCCGGTTTGGCATGGTACGGCGGGGGGGGGTGGGGTTTCTTCTAGAACATTCGGCCTTATCGGCGAAAACCCAAGACAAAAATAAATCGTCGTCGCCGCCAGAGTCGGTACCGAACATTCTCCCGCCTTTGAAAGCTACGAGCTTTCAAACTTTCTCGTACTGCAGAACATCATAACCATGGTTTCCGATAACGCCACTTGAATACTAACTATTTACAATGACTAATTATTTAAATCTAACAATATACAGTATGAAAATAAAACATAATAATACAAAAAAAAAATATATAATATAATTATCATGGGAGAGGATATAGGACGTCCGTACGCATCGGTTTCCTCTTACATGGGCAGCTTAGTGACCTTAACAACTGGTCGCTTGAGAAGACCGTCGGCTGTTCGAATGGTCACCACGCGAATGATATTGTCCGAACCAGAATGAACTTCCACAATACGTCCCAGTTGCCATGACATCGGTGGGTGATTGGGCGAATGGATTGCTACTAAATCCCCAATAGCCATGTTGTCGGTTGTTTGAACCACTTTTTGCGTCCCTGCAATGTTTGCAAATATTCATGACTCCACAACGACGCCAAAATGATTGTAGCGCCTGACGAATCAATTGCCATCGTCCTAAACGGTTGATCGCAACATTAATAACATTTTCTTCGGGCAGGGCCAAGAGCGGCTGCCCAATTAAAAAATGTCCCGGAGTGAGGGCGTCTAATCATTCGGGTCACTCGAAAGAGGTTGTAATGGCCGGGAATTTAAAACGCCTTCGATTCTTATCACCAGGGTAGACATCTCCTCGAGTGTATAGACTTGGGCTCCCACGACCTTCTTAAGGTGTGTCTTGGTACTCTTGATTGCGACCTCCCATAGCCCACCAAAATGGGGCGCGGCCGGAGGGTTAAAGTGCCATTCACAATGAACCCGAGAAGAAATAGCCTGACGTGCATTATCCGTTTGAAGCAAGGTCTTAATCTGCTTCGCTGCACCAACATAATTCGTCCCGCAATCCGTGTAAATATTGGCTGGAATTCCACGGCGTGACGTGAAACGGTCCAATGCCGCCATAAATGATTCTGTTGATAGGTCAGTCACAATTTCTAAATGTACTGCTTTCACTGCCATACAGATGAACAAAGCCAAGTACGCCTTGTGAGTCCGGGCTCCACGCCGTCGGCTCTCCTTCACAACGAATGGACCTCCGTAGTCCATACCTACATTAAAATGGCCGGATTGCGGTAACTCTGGAAGCAGGTAAGTCCGCCATGAAAGGTGTAGGAGTGCTGGCCCGATATTTTGAACAAGGAACACATGAATGTACTGCTCGACGTACAGCAGCCCGACCTGACATAATCCAATATCGTCGACTAATCATTGACAGCACCACTCTCGCTCCACCGTGTAACAATAGCTGATGATAGTGCCGAATGATCAACTCCGTGAAATGGCACCGTTGTGGCAACAATATAGGGTGTTTCGCGCCGTTGTCAAGTGCAGAATTCTTTAGGCGTCCTCCGACCCGAATCAATCCCGTGTGGTCCACAAAAGGAGCCAACTGAGCTAAAGTTACGGGTAAAATGTCTCGATGAGCCTTTATTTGCTTGTATAAATCGGAATAATGCATTTGTTGGGTATATTTGATTACTCGATATAAAGCCTGATATTGCTCTGCAAATGAAATAGGTCCTGTCAACGCAGAACGCCCTCGCACTCGATTAATAAATCGAAGACAGTATCCAACAACACGCTGCATCCGAGATATAGAAGAAAAACGTTCTATCCAGGGGACCTCCTCTTCATGGGTATGCAATACACATTGGACCGGATTTTGACTTCCGGTAATTTAATGATGCCGTAACTTAACGGCGCCACAGCGGCAACACGGCCATTGAACTTCATCCTGACGTAGAAAATCGGGTCCTGATAAGTGCTTGGAACATGACAACAGTTCTCTCGGAAGCATACCTCTGGAAGCCGGGTCAGCCGGATTTTCATTCGTCCTCACGTGAGCCCATTCACAATTGGGCACCAGTGCTTGTATTTTGGCCACACGGTTGGTCACGAAGATTTTGAATGCTTCTGTTCTCGCGTAAGCCACGCTAAAACGACTGTGGAGTCTGTCCACGCCTTGACTTATTAATGGGTATTATGTTATTTAAGACTTCAAAATGGTGTGACAACAGTTTGGCAAGAAGTAGAGCCGCGCACAATTCGAGCCTAGGAATTGTCAACGAAGTATCCGTTTGTGAAGATTTCAACGGTGCTATCTTAGTTTTGCACGTGATAAAATAAACATGGAAGTGACCCAAATTGTCAGCTATCCGTAAAAATACTATGGCGGCATATCCACATTGTGACGCATCGGCGAAACCCACCATCTGCACCTCATTTACTTGGCGGATATCGATGTGACGAGGTAAAGATAAGTGTGACACAAAACGGTAATTCGTTCAGGAACTGACGCCACTTGCTCACCAACGAAGTAGGTAACGGAGAATCCCATCCAATCTTTTCGAGCCATAGTTCTTGCATGAATCTTTTACCCACAGCAAAACCGGACCTAAGGCACCAATCGGATCGTACAGTCGTGCGATTGTAGATAACACAACCCTCTTAGTAATCGATCCCTCGCTGGTGGCTCCATGATATCCAAAGGTATCGGTGGTAGGATCCCAATGGACTCCTAGCACTTTCAAAGACGCATCTTCAGTTGGGGTGAAAGTTGGTTCTACAGCCTGATCCTCGATCGGCACGCATCTCAGCACGGCATCGCAGTTACTTGCCCACTTTTTAATTCAAGTTGACCTCGTAGTAATAAATTGATAAGGTCTCTCTGTACGGCTAATAGGTCATCTACGGTATCGGCACCAGCGATTATGTCATCCACATAAGTATTATTGATTAACAGCCCCTTCGCCTGGGGAAAGTTCGCACCATCTTCAAAATCAATTGACGCAGGCATCGCAGTGCAAGATATGGCGCTGAGTTTACACCATAAGTGACGGTTCGTAATTGATACTCCTGTACCTCATCCTCCGGTGACTTACGCCACAGGATATGTTGATAGGAACAATCCTCATCACGTACTCTGATCTGCCGATACATTTTCGCGATATCATGCTACGAACACGTACTTGTAGAATCTGCTACGAAGTAGAACATCGCTAATTTCAGTCTGTAATTTCGGCCCCGTACATAGACAATCGTTCAATGATTTTCCCGATGTAGATTTCGCCGAGGCGTCGAAGACAACTCGAATCTTAAGACCCTTTTCTTCATGCTTAACTACAGCATGGTGTGGTATAAAATATTTCCTGGCACCGATGCCAGTTTCATATGACCTAAATTTAAATAGTCATCCATAAACTTACGATATGCTGTGTACAGTTCCGAATCCTTTGCCAAACGTCGCTCGAGATATACAGACGATTCAATGCTAGAGCGCGCGAAGAACCTAAATCTTCCGGGCTCCCACCTTGAAATGCCGTCGTCTGGTTCGTTGACAACTCTGTTAGAGCGCGCACCGTCGACTGAAACGGTAATGATACTACAAACCGTCCGGATGCGTCTCTAATTGTTGATTTCTGGAACCATGCCTCACATTGCTCGTCTTCCGTTGACAAAATGTCCGGCACATCGGGTTCTTCCACAGACCAGAATTTTTGTATTAACCTTCCGATTTCTGGCGTCGATACTGCTGATAATGACACCATGGGCGACGTTGAAGTTTCATTTAATGCTCCTACCACAATCCATCCAAGTTGAGTATTCATGGCTGACGGCAGACCCGTACTGTGAATAATATCTGCCTTTGATTGTAACAAATGTGGATACAAGTCGCTTCCTAACAACATATCGATCGGCCCGGGTACATCGAACTCCGGATCAGCCAGCAACAGGTGGTGATACCGCTCACGCACCGCCGAAGGTATCCTACTATCACCAGGTAACTGCATCGTGATGTGCGTCAAAATGACGACGCTAGTAGCACAAAACTGCGGACCCTCCGTGTGAAGCGGAATAAATTGGCATTGAGTGACACCTTTCACTTTAGTTACTCGTTGTTGAGAGAGCCCTGTCACCTCTATTCTGCTCTTAATGTGCCTTAAACCAAGACGAGTGGCACAGTGTAAAGTGATCGCCGAAATTTGGGAACCACTGTCTAAAAGAACGCGTACCGTTTGTAATTTTCCCACGTTGTCCCGAACACGCACAATAGCTGTACCTAAAATAACAGTGGCTTCAGTACGCGCAGCGCCCGAGAACTTGACTTGATTTTCAGTTGCACTTGTCCTTTTTTCCGCTGACTCCGCTCCCTCTGTCGAACATCGGCGTCTCCGTGCGATACTGACGACGCTGGCTTCGCGTAGTCTACATGTAATAATGTGTTATGTTTGCCACCACAACTTCGGCACTTAAATGTTGACGGACATGATTTCGCTGCGTGTCCTGACTTCAAGCATATGAAGCCAACACCGTTACCGCTGACAAACTTCCTTCTTGCAGCGACGACCGATTTTTGTTTTTAAATGCTCCACAACGATAAAGTGGGTGATCCTGTTCACAAAATATGCACTTTACGCCACTCGAAGTCGTAGCTAATGAATATTTCCCGGGTGCGCCACCCTTGCCGTTCTTAGTCACAACCTTGACACTTTGTTCTACTTTACCCCAGTAGTCCCGATGTTTTCTAATATTTTGCACCGTTGAGAAAACAAAATCCAACAGGCTATCCAATGACGGCATTTCCGTCTGTGGTATACTAGCTTCGTATAGTCTTCTGGTTTCAACGTCAAGCACCCGCGCGCCATATAAAATAATAGAAATCCAAGAAATATCATCGATACCTAATGCCTTGATAGCGGCGACGTTCTCGCGGAACGTATTGACAAACGTAGCGAGAGTGCCGCCGTAGACTCCTTCTTGAGCGGCGAGAACGCGAACAATCGATCAATATGCGCCGTTGCTAATAATCGATTATTTTCAAACGACCTTTGAAGAGCATTCCACGCGATATTGTAATTATTGGCGTTAACGGAATGTGCTTGATAACGGCTAACGCAGGACCTGATACGCATGATTTTAAAAAATGAAATCGCTCAATGTCCGGAATTGACTGATTGTCATGCACAAGTGAACGAAACATATCACGAAATGAGCACCATTGGACTACGTCCCCATCAAATTTTGGCAACTCAATTCTGGGCAATGCTATAGCTGTACCCGCAGGAGCCCCACCAACCGGACGCGGCACCTGATTTATTACACTCGTGGTCGGTCGAATTGTTTCAAAAATCAATCGAATACGTCCGATTAATTCTTCGACCTCGTCCGTAATTAACAAATCTGTGTCCTTAAAGTCGTCATGTAACCCGGAATCCAACATACAATTCAACACTTCTGTTGCTGTACCTCAAACTGATCCACGTACTGTCGAGTGATACGTAGCGTGACAAAAACAACGGTTGCTTGTCAACCTCAGTTCCACCTCCTGAGCTAACGTATGTAAATTACGATTTTTCGTACCGTCATATCGCGAGAAGCACGTGAACGTAACAGCATGTTTGGCTCCGAAGCCACAGCTACCGATTGACGTTTCGGACGACCCATATTTACACGATAGGATGATTAGGAACGAAATACCTAATAACCAATAATCTAACGAAAAATACCTACCTAAAACGTATTATGAGATTACAATAAGCACGTAAATAAAATACTTCGTATTTAGATACATAAAATATTGCTACTCCTATCCGGCCCGAAGGACCAAATGTTCTGTCGTGTGATTTATTTTAATAACATGTGGTTATAAAACTAATAGGATTTTAACACTAATAATAATAAACAACTTTGGATTGGTAAATAATATTAAGTGGACTGTATTACGATGTACGTCACACACACAAAACATACAAGTTATAATAATTATAATAAAGATGATAATATTCACATATAAAGCATAGGGATGTAGGCGCCCACCTACTAATAATATAACAACGGATCACTCCTTATTCAAGAAAATTACATATAATAATATTGCTCGTCATATAGGCAATAATACAAATAATAAATATTGATATCACGTATAATAAATATGTTTACAATTACTACTGATAATAGCATAGATAAATAAACCCGCGTATCACTATTATGATACCGCGTTACCGGTTGCCGCCGACCGCTCGACTGTCCACACGAGATACGACCAAACATTTATAACGCCTGCTTGTCCGTTCTGTTGCCGTAATCCACGATACTGACTGATGGCACCGAATTCCCGACACACTTTCGATGTCCGGTAGACTCGCACCCGCGCGCGATATAAATTACAACAATACGGCTTACTACTGCCGTGCCCGTTACTGCTTCAAGCACCCGCGTACGTCAAGGCAATTACACGGCAGTAGTAGTCAATAATAATAACTGAGTCGTCCGTTCGCACTCAAAAGGTTGTACAAAATTAGATGCCACCACTGACACACGCACCACACCGCATTGATTCCGTAATCAAAAGTTGAAGGGCGATGCCGAACGTAAATATGTTACGGAACGAGCTCGACTCCGACAACGGCGGTGGACACGGAAACGACAACACTATAATGGTAGACAAATTCGCATCGTGCGACAACACACTCGACACGGCTCGCGAACTGTCCGGAACGGTACTAAATCCAGATACAAACCCCCGAGGCGGTAGCCTTTTATTGCCGACGGCGAGCCGGTTTGGCATGGTACGGCGGCGGGGGGTGGGGTTTCTTCTAGAACATTCGGCCTTATCGGCGAAAACCCAAGACAAAAATAAATCGTCGTCGCCGCCAGAGTCGGTACCGAACAATTTTTGTATACATTTCTATATATAAAATGATATTTGAAATCTAAAGTACATCCCCGTTAAATTTTACGTAGTTATAAGGTGTGTATATACTTGATTCAATTCGCCATAATTTTTCAATCAAAATGATTATAAAATCTTTAAATTGGAGCATGTAAGACTGACAGTTATACATATCTGTGACAGCATTTATATATGAATATTTTATAAATTTACTTTTTACTAATAGTATAAGTGATTATAATGTAAAGTTACATTTTTAAACAAAAAAATGCTCTCTGGGGTAAGACGTAGGTACATAAATATAAGTATTAGACAATATTCATAAAAAACACAACGATTTTTGTATACATTTCTATATATAAAATGATTGTTGAAATCTAAAGTACATCCCCGTTAAATTTTACGTAGTTATAAGGTTTGTATAAACTTGATTCAATTCGCCATAATTTTTCAGTCAAAATGATTATAAAATCATTAAATTGGAGCATGTAAGTCTGACACTTATATATATCTGTGACAGCATTTTTTTATTTCTAATATTAATATATTTTTTTATCTAATAGTATAAGTGATTATAATGTAATAGTTACATTTTTAAACAAAAAATACTCTTTGGGGTAGGACGTAGTTCCATATAATTAAGAATTAGACATATTCATAAAAAGTACAATGATTTTAGTATTTTTGTAATTTGTATATAAAATGATTGTTGAAATCTAAAGTACATCCCCATTAAATTTTACGTAGTTCTAAGGTGTGTATATAATTGATTCAATTCGCCATCATTTTTCAGTCAAAATGATTATAAAATCTTTAAATTGGAGCACGTATATATGAAATTTATATGTATCCCAGACAGAAAGTTTTTATGATAATATTTATAAATTTACTTTTTACTAATAGTATAAGTGATTATAATTTAATAGTTACATTTTTAAACAAAGAAATGCTCTTTAAGGTAGGACGTGGGTACATAAAGATAAGTATTAGACAATATTCATAAAAAGTAAAACGATATTTGTATACTTTTATATATAAAATGATTGTTGAAATCTAAAGTACATCCCCGTTAAATTTTACGTAGGATTAAGGTGTGTATATAATTGATTCAATTCGCCATAATTTTTCAGTCAAAATGATTATAAAATCATTAAATTGGATCATGTATATATGATATTTTTATGTACCCCAGACAGAAAGTTTTTATGATAATATTTATAAATTTACTTTTTACTAATAGTATAAGTGATTATAACGTAATAGTTATAATTTTTAAACACAAAAATGCTCTCTGGGGTAAGACGTAGGTACATAAATATAAGTATTAGACAATATTCATAAAAAGTACAATGATTTTAGTATACTTTTGTATATAAAATGATTGTTGAAATCTAAAGTACATCCCCGTTAAATTTTACATAGTTCTAAGGTGTGTATATAATTGATTCAATTCGCCATCATTTTTCAGTCAAAATGATTATAAAATCATTAAATTGGAGCATGTAAGTCTGACACTTATATATATCTGTGACAGCATTTTTTTATTTCTAATATTAATATATTTACTTTTTACTAATAGTATAAGTGATTATAACGTAATAGTTACATTTTTAAACACAAAAATGCTCTCTGGGGTAAGACGTAGGTACATAAATATAAGTATTAGACAATATTCATAAAAAACACAACGATTTTTGTATACATTTCTATATATAAAATGATTGTTGAAATCTAAAGTAAATCCCCGTTAAATTTTACGTAGTTCTAAGGTGTGTATATGCTTGATTCAATTCGCGATAATTTTCATCAAAATGATTATAAAATCTTTAAATTGGAGCATGTATGTATGAAATTTTTATGTACCCCAGACAGAAAGTTTTTATGATAATATTAATATATTTACTTTTTACTAATAGTATAAGTGATTATAATGTAATAGTTACATTTTTAAACAAAAAATGCTCTCTGGGGTAGGAAGTGGGTACATAAATATAGGTATTAGATAATACTCATAAAAAGTACAACGATTTTTGTATACTTTTGTATATAAAATGATTGTTGAAATCTAAAGTATATCCCCGTTAAATTTTACGTAGTTCTAAGGTGTGTATATAATTGATTCAATTCGCCATAATTTTTCAGTCAAAATGATTATAAAATCATTAAATTGGATCATGTATATATGATATTTTTATGTACCCCAGACAGAAAGTTTTTATGATAATATTTATAAATTTACTTTTTACTAATAGTATAAGTGATTATAATGTAATAGTTATATTTTTAAACAAAAAAATGCTCTTTGGGGTAAGACGTAGGTACATAAATATAAGTATTAGACAATATTCTTAAAAAGTACAACCATTTTATTATACTTTTGTATATAAAATGATTGTTGAAATATAAAGTACATCACCGTTAAATTTTACGTAGTTCTAAGGTGTGTATATGCTTGATTCAATTCGCGATAATTTTTCAATCAAAATGATTATAAAATCTTTAAATTGGAGCATGTATGTATGAGATTATTATGTACCCCAGACAGAAAGTTTTTATGAAAATATTTATAAATTTACTTTTTACTAATAGTATAAGTGATTATAATGTAATAGTTACATTTTTAAACAAAAAAATGATGTCTGGGGTAAGACGTAGGTACATAAATATAAGTATTAGACAATATTCTTAAAAAGTACAAGCATTTTATTATACTTTTGTATATAAAATGATTGTTGAAATCTAAAAGTATATCCCCGTTAAATTTACGTAGTTCTAAGGTGTGATATGCTTGATTCAATTCGCGATAATTTTTCAATCAAAATGATTATAAAATCTTTAAATTGGAGCATGTATGTATGAAATTTTTATGTATGCCAGACAGCATTTTTTTATGATAATATTTATAAATTTACTTTTTACTAATTGTATAAGTGATTATAATGTAATAGTTATATTTTTAAACAAAAAAATGCTGTTTGGGGTAAGACGTAGGTACATAAATATAAGTATTAGACAATATTCTTAAAAAGTACAAGCATTTTATTATACTTTTGTATATAAAATGATTGTTGAAATATAAAGTATATCCCCGTTAAATTTTACGTAGGAATAAGTTGTGTATATATTTGATTTAATTCGCCATAATTTTTCAGTCAAAATGATTATAAAATCATTAAATTGGATCATGTATATATGAAATTTTTATGTACCCCAGACAGAAAGTTTTTATGATAATATTTATAAATTTACTTTTTACTAATAGTATAAGTGATTATAATGTAATAGTTACATTTTTAAACAAAAAATGCTCTTTAAGGTAGGACGTGGGTACATAAAGATAAGTATTAGACAATATTCATAAAAAACACAACGATTTTTGTATATATTTCTATATAAAATGATTGTTGAAATCTAAAGTACATCCCCGTTAAATTTTACGTAGTTTTAAGGTGTGTATATGCTTGATTCAATTCGCCATAATTTTTCAATCAAAATATTAAAAAATCTTTAATTGGAGCATGTATGTATGAAATTTTTATGTATGCCAGACAGCATTTTTTTATGATAATATTTATAAATTTACTTTTTACTAATAGTATAAGTGATTATAATGTAATAGTTACATTTTTAAACAAAAAATGCTCTCTGGGTAAGACGTAGGTACATAAATATAAGTATTAGACAATATTCTTAAAAAGTACAACCATTTTATTATACTTTTGTATATAAAATGATTGTTGAAATCTAAAGTACATCCCCGTTAAATTTTACGTAGTTCTAAGGTGTGTATATATTGATTCAATTCGCCATCATTTTTCAGTCAAAATGATTATAAAATCTTTAAATTGGAGCATGTATATGAAATTTTTATGTACCCCAGACAGAAAGTTTTTATTATAATATTTATAAATTTACTTTTTACCTATAGTATAAGTGATTATAATGTAATAGTTACATTTTTAAACAAAAAATGCTCTTTAAGGTAGGACGTGGGTACATAAAGATAAGTAATAGACAATTTTCATAAAAAACACAACGATTTTTGTATACATTTCTATATATAAAATGATTGTTGAAATCTAAAGTACATCCCCGTTAAATTTTAGGTAGTTTTAAGGTGTGTATATGCTTGATTCAATTCGCGATAATTTTTCCATCAAAATGATTATAAAATCTTTAAATTGGAGCATGTATGTATGAAATTTTTATGTATGCCAGACAGCATTTTTTTATGATAATATTTATAAATTTACTTTTTACTAATAGTATAAGTGATTATAATGTAATAGTTACATTTTTAAAAAAAAAAAATGCTCTCTGGGGTAAAACGTAGGTACATAAATATAAGTATTAGACAATATTCATAAAAAGTACGACGATTTTTGTATACTTTTGTATAAAAAATGATTGTTGAAACTAAAGTACATCCCCGTAAAATTTTACGTAGTTCTAAGGTGTGTATATGCTTGATTCAATTCGCGATAATTTTCATCAAAATGATTATAAAATCTTTAAATGGAGCATGTATGTATGAAATTTTTATGTACCCCAGACAGAAAGTTTTTATGATAATATTAATATATTTACTTTTTACTAATAGTATAAGTGATTATAATGTAATAGTTACATTTTTAAACAAAAAATGCTCTCTGGGGTAGGAAGTGGGTACATAAATATAGGTATTAGATAATACTCATAAAAAGTACAACCATTTTATTATACTTTTGTATATAAAATGATTGTTGAAATATAAAGTACATCACCGTTAAATTTTACGTAGTTCTAAGGTGTGTATATGCTTGATTCAATTCGCGATAATTTTTCAATCAAAATGATTATAAAATCTTTAAATTGGAGCATGTATGTATGAGATTATTATGTACCCCAGACAGAAAGTTTTTATGATAATATTTATAAATTTACTTTTTACTAATAGTATAAGTGATTATAATGTAATAGTTATATTTTTAAACAAAAAAATGCTCTTTGGGGTAAGACGTAGGTACATAAATATAAGTATTAGACAATATTCTTAAAAAGTACAACCATTTTTTTTATTACTTTGTATATAAAATGATTGTTGAAATATAAAGTACATCACCGTTAAATTTACGTAGTTCTAAGGTGTGTATATGCTTGATTCAATTCGCGATAATTTTTCAATCAAAATGATTATAAAATCTTTAAATTGGAGCATGTATGTATGAGATTATTATGTACCCCAGACAGAAAGGTTTTATGAAAATATTTATAAATTTACTTTTTACTAATAGTATAAGTGATTATAATGTAATAGTTACATTTTTAAACAAAAAAATGATGTCTGGGGTAAGACGTAGGTACATAAATATAGGTATTAGATAATACTCATAAATAGTACAACGATTTTTGTATACTTTTGTATATAAGATGATTGTTGAAATCTAAAGTACATCCCCGTTAAATTTTAGGTAGTTTTAAGGTGTGTATATGCTTGATTCAATTCGCGATAATTTTTCAATCAAAAAGATTATAAAATCTTTAAATTGGAGCATGTATGTATGAAATTTTTATGTATGCCAGACAGCATTTTTTTATGATAATATTTATAAATTTACTTTTTACTAATTGTATAAGTGATTATAATGTAATAGTTATATTTTTAAACAAAAAAATGCTGTTTGGGGTAAGACGTAGGTACATAAATATAAGTATTAGACAATATTCTTAAAAAGTACAAGCATTTTATTATACTTTTGTATATAAAATGATTGTTGAAATATAAAGTACATCCTCGTTAAATTTTACGTAGTTCTAAGGTGTGTATATGCTTGATTCAATTCGCGATAATTTTCATCAAAATGATTATAAAATCTTTAAATTGGAGCATGTATGTATTTAATTTTTATGTACCCCAGACAGAAAGTTTTTATGATAATATTAATAAATTTACTTTTTACTAATAGTATAAGTGATTATAATGTAATAGTTACATTTTTAAACAAAAAAATGCTCTTTAAGGTAGGACGGAGGTACTTTAATATAGGTATTAGATAATACTCATAAAAAGTACAACCATTTTTGTAGACTTTTGTATATAAAATGATTGTTGAAATCTAAAGTATATCCCCGTTAAATTTTACGTAGGAATAAGGTGTGTATATAATTGATTCAATTCGCCATAATTTTTCAGTCAAAATGATTATAAAATCATTAAATTGGAGCATGTAAGTCTAACACTTATATATATCTGTGACAGCATTTTTTTATTTCTAATATTAATATATTTACTTTTTACTAATAGTATAAGTGATTATAATGTAATAGTTACATTTTTAAACAAAATAATGCTCTCTGGCGTAAGACGTAGGTACATAAATATAAGTATTAGACAATATTCATAAAAAGCACAACGATTTTTGTATACATTTCTATATATAAAATGATTGTTGAAATCTAAAGTACATCCCCGTTAAATTTTACGTAGTTCTAAGGTGTGTATATGCTTGATTCAATTCGCGATAATTTTCATCAAAATGATTATAAAATCTTTAAATTGGAGCATGTATGTATGAAATTTTTATGTACCCCAGGCAGAAAGTTTTTATGATAATATTTATAAATTTACTTTTTACTAATAGTATAAGTGATTATAACGTAATAGTTACATTTTAAACAAAAAAATGCTCTCTGGGTAAGACGTAGGTACATAAATATAAGTATTAGACAAATTCATATAAAAAACACAACGATTTTTGTATAATTTCTATATATAAAATGATTGTTGAAATCTAAAGTACATCCCCGTTAAATTTACGTAGTTATAAGGTGTGTATAAACTTGATTCAATTCGCCATAATTTTTCAGTCAAAATGATATAAAATCATTAAATTGGAGCATGTAAGTCTGACACTATATATATCTGTGACAGCATTTTTTTATTTCTAATATTAATATATTTATTTTTTACTATAGTATAAGTGATTATAATGTAATAGTTACATTTTTAAACAAAAAATACTCTCTGGGGTAGGACGTAGGTACATAAATATAAGAATTAGACAATATTCATAAAAAGTACAATGATTTTAGTATACTTTTGTATATAAAATGATTGTTGAAATCTAAAGTACATCCCCGTTAAATTTTACGTAGTTCTAAGGTGTGTATATAATTGATTCAATTCGCCATCATTTTTCAGTCAAAATGATTATAAAATCTTTAAATTGGAGCATGTATATATGAAATTTATATGTACCCCAGACAGAAAGTTTTTATTATAATATTTATAAATTTACTTTTTACTATAGTATAAGTGATTATAATGTAATAGTTACATTTTTAAACAAAAAATGCTCTTTGGGGTAAGAAGTAGGTACATAAATATAAGTATTAGACAATATTCTTAAAAAGTACAACCATTTTTGTATACATTTCTATATATAAAATGATTGTTGAAATCTAAAGTACATCCCCGTTAAATTTTACGTAGTTCTAAGGTGTGTATATGCTTGATTCAATTCGCGATAATTTTCATCAAAATGATTATAAAATCTTTAAATTGGAGCATGTATGTATGAAATTTTTATGTACCCCAGACAGAAAGTTTTTATGATAATATTTATAAATTTACTTTTTACTAATAGTATAAGTGATTATAATGTAATAGTTACATTTTTAAACAAAAAATGCTCTCTGGGGTAAGACGTAGGTACATAAATATAAGTATTAGACAATATTCTTAAAAAGTACAACCATTTTATTATACTTTTGTATATAAAATGATTGTTGAAATCTAAAGTACATCCTCGTTGAATTTTACGTAGTTCTAAGGTGTGTATATGCTTGATTCAATTCGCGATAATTTTTCAATCAAAATAATTATAAAATCATTAAATTGGATCATGTATATATGAAATTTTTATGTACCCCAGACAGAAAGTTATTATGATAATATTATAAATTTACTGTTTACTAATAGTATAAGTGATTATAATGTAATAGTTACATTTTTAAACAAAAAATGCTCTTTAAGGTAGGACGTGGGTACATAAAGATAAGTATTAGACAATTGTCATAAAAAACAAAACAATTTTGTATACATTTCTATATATAAAATGATTGTTGAAATCTAAAGTACATCCCCGTTAAATTTTACGTAGTTCTAAGGTGTGTATATGCTTGATTCAATTCGCGATAATTTTTCAATCAAAATGATTATAAATTCTTTAAATTGGAGCATGTATGTATGAGATTTATGTACCCCAGACAGAAAGTTTTTATGATAATATTTATAAATTACTTTTTACTAATAGTATAAGTGATTATAATGTAATAGTTACATTTTTATACAAAAATTCTCTTTAAGGTAGGAAGTGGGTACATAAAGATAAGTATTAGACAATATTCATAAAAAACACAACGATTTTTGTATACAGTTCTATATATAAAATGATTGTTGAAATCTAAAGTACATCCCCGTTAAATTTTAGGTAGTTTTAAGGTGTATATATGCTTGATTCAATTCGCCATAATTTTTCAGTCAAAATGATTATAAAATCATTAAATTGGAGCATGTATGTATGAGATTTTTATGTACCCCAGACAGAAAGTTTTTATGATAATATTTATAAATTTACTTTTTACTAATAGTATAAGTGATTATAATGTAATAGTTACATTTTTAAACAAAAAATGCTCTTTAAGGTAGGAAGTGGGTACATAAAGATAAGTATTAGACAATATTCATAAAAAACACAACGATTTTTGTATACAGTTCTATATATAAAATGATTGTTGAAATCTAAAGTACATCCCCGTTAAATATTACGTAGGAATAAGGTGTGTATATAATTGATTCAATTCGCCATAATTTTTCAGTCAAAATGATTATAAAATCATTTAATTGGAGCAAGTAAGTCTGACACTTACATATATATCTGTGACAGCACTTTTTTATTATAATATTAATATATTTACTTTTTACTAATAGTATAAGTGATTATAATGTAATAGTTAAATTTTTAAACAAAAAATGCTCTCTGGGGTAAGACGTAGGTACATAAATATAAGTATTAGACAATATTCTTAAAAAGTACAACCATTTTTTTATACTTTTGTATATAAAATGATTTTTGAAATCTAAAGTACATCCCCCTTAAATTTTACGTAGTTCTAAGGTGTGTATATGCTTGATTCAATTCGCGATAATTTTTCAGTCAAAATGATTATAAAATCATTAAATTGGAGCATGTATGTATGAGATTTTTATGTACCCCAGACAGAAAGTTTTTATGATAATATTTATAAATTTACTTTTAACTAATAGTATAAGTGATTATAAGTATAGTTACATTTTTAAACAAAAAATGCTCTTTAAGGTAGGAAGTGGGTACATAAATATAAGTATTAGACAATATTCATA
>SSSL01000144.1:0-22804 GCA_008086715.1 Sitobion miscanthi
ATATAAGTTCATAACGCAAAAAGTAATATACGAAAATATTACGAATAATCATTTTATATTTTATATCATGTGTCTCGATGTTGACTGGCGTGAACAATGTTTATTGAGAATTCTCTGGAATAACACTGATTACGAGTCGATTCCATTTGGTCTTTATATAATATGATATTGGTGTGATCCCTTCTTCTGATGTTCGTCGATTAATACGTGATATTAAGGTATTGATATATTTAATTGTTTTGTGCGGTGCGACCGCTGGTAACTTATTGTGTTGTTTTGACCGAACGTCTTGATCGGAGAATTATCGAAGGGGTCTTGCAGTACATAATATATATATACGTATGTTTATATGTAAGAATTCGTTCATGATTTTATAATATACGGTGTTTTAATTGCGCCACTAACAATTGATTGTGTTGTCTGCACTAAACGTCTGATCGGAGAGTTGTTAAAAATTATATATGATTTGCATGTGTCGTGTGTGTGTAAGATGAGTGCGTATAATGTATATAAACCTAATGCGTCAGTTTATATATATATATATATATTTATATGATATCTGTTGTTGAATAATAATAAATTATTATTATCTACTACAAGTTACAACATCAAAAGTATACTTATAAATTATAACTCCGAATTACCGATCGGGCCACGGTGTGTCATGGGTGCCGATGTCCAAATAAGGGTTGAGGCGGTCGTCCAAGGGTCCGCTTCAGGCCGTTGTCAGCCCTCGATTTCCACTATCGACCGCCGACTATGACTCTTGACTGCCGACTCTAGACTCCTCCACCGACGATCCAATATGACTATTGACTACTTTCTAAAATATGGTGTTAAACAGTAGAGCATGTAGAAATGCCCGATTAAACTGATGAAATTTCCCTGTAAAAAGGTGCCCAGAATATTTTACAAATGTATACTACTTGTGTATTTATATAATATGAAAGTATCTAAATATATATGAACTAACTTATGGGCTATGCGTATATGAGTGAGGAATGTATAAATGCCAACGAATACCTCTATATTTTAGGTACTATGATCTCATCTAATGAAATTTTACTATCGAGATAATAATTAGACATAACAATATTGTAGTAGTAGGTATAACCAATTGATGAGCGATGTCGTACTTTTGACAATACATTCTAGGGTAGATGTCACGTATGAACCATAATATATATTTCATACATACGTATACTAAGACCAAGCCACCAAGGCAATGGTCATGCGTATAAATAATGTATGTTTATTACATATAATTGCTTGAAAATTCTGATTTTTGGAGTGAATTGTCGTTTTTGTTTGATATTAACATTTTTTGTTCAACGCATCAATGAAATCAGTTGATACAATTACATAAATATATATAATAATTTTTAAATTAGGTACATATTTTTTTTCCCATATATTACAGTGTAAATGTTTAATATTTAACAATTGAAATTAAAAATTTACATTTATGATCACATCAATTTAACAATTTAATTACCATTGACATCATACCCACACAAATAAATTACATTTTTTTTTTGGAACTAAGAATCTAAAATTTTTTTTTTTTTGATATGTTTTACAAACGAATTAACTTTGTTGATATTGCTTAACAATATTAAGAAATTAAGAAGTTGCGATATATATTATGGTGGTCTCTCGACAGTAATATTATGTACAATGCGATAAATAATATACTGTGCGATCACATGCAAATTGCCTTTATATTTTCATAATTTTAATTACATTTAATATTGTGTGGGGACCCTAGCTCATATCTATTCGAAAATGTATTTTTTCTTGTATTAGTCTTTACTATCGTGAGGTAGATATTGATCGTATTTTTGTAATACCGTATAAGGTTTAGGTTTTATATTTTTACATTGGCTATGAATATTTCGATTGTTTAGATTTAATGAAATGTGTTTTACTTCGATTTCATCCCTCTCAAACTCATTCAATTTGAAAATAGGGAGGTTTATTGGAATAATTTTGGTTAAAGGATGTCTACAGGTTAGTTCCATTTATATTTTGAGAAAACTGAATCGTATTTTTGTAGCAAAAACACTAATTTACTTTTCGGTGATTTTTTTAGATTTGGATTAAGATCAAATTTAATTTTACTATTTGCGACATAATCGTCAGGTAATGTCGTATAACGTTTTATATTTCTGAGGTCAGCATTCATTATATACACGGTGGCTCCTGTGTCTAATACAAAATTATGTTGTACGTTATTAATTTTGCCTACTACTTCAAGTCATTGACCTGGTTCGAATGCTGCCGGAAGCGAAGTCGGGTTGTCATTACTTTTTAGCTGTGCAGCAGTTACTAAATGTTTACTTGTGAATTTGTTCTAAATATTATGGTCACTCACGTCTGGTACTAGATTTTCTTTGAATAAAGTATCTATATGATAATAAGTGTTTTGACTAATATCAATTGCATCATGCTTATTGTTAAGTTTTAAGTTTTTCAATTTTTGTGCGGGAATTAAGATTTCGTCATCTTTATATATCTTCGAAATTATTGATTCCAACAATGTTATACTAGAATTATTGGTTGTTTCGGTAGAATTTTTTTGTTGGCACGAAGTGAGTCTAACCACTCTCTCTTGCCTTGATTATTATGATATGTGTTATTGTTAAATATTTTACATTTTTCCTGTTAACATTGGTAATATGCGATGGATTTTGATAACTTTGGCCTACATTATGTTCATTAAAATTTGTAGCTTGTTTATTATTATATACATTACTTTTTCAATATTGCTGTGTCTGACTTTTTGGTTAGGCATATTCTTATACCTATTCTTCCACTTTGGTTCTGTATAGCCATTATAACTATTAAAACTATTTGTAGTGTTATATGTATTTTTTCGATTGAAGTGATTGTTATGATCTACATATACATGGATTCGGCATGATTTCGTTATTTGTATAGTAATTATTAGTTGGATAAAATGTACTGTTTGGGTGATAGTTTTGGTTATTAATATAATGGTTTGGAATAAATGTATTATTTGTATCATACATTTGATTATTCAAATCGTTCGTTTGGATTAAATGAATTATTTAAATTATAGTTTTGATTATTATAGTTATTATTGTTATTATTGTATGGATCGAAATTAATACACATATTGAATGTATTATTTGGGCTCTGATATGGACTATTCACTTGTATGTTATTATCAATTTTTTTTCTGGATAAAATTTCTATTACCATCGTTAATACTATTTAATTTAAATTTTAAAAATAAAAAATCATTTTCTTTCTTTAAAGTATCAATATTTAAAGAACTTATATTTTGAAAATCTGTGTTCGTTAATTTTGAATTTCCTATTTTCTTTAAATTAATTTCCAAGTTGTCTAATATGTCATTATTCAAAATAGTTACTGTGTTATTGTATTCTGGTGTAACTGCCTTTAATATTATATCGATCTTTCTCTGTCTCTGCAGGAATGGTACAATTAGTTTGACTAATTGAACACAAAATATCTGCTAAGAACTCCGATAATGTTTTTATCGATTTTAATTTTTTATTTCGTAATTTGTTCCTTAACATACGATTCCTATCCGAAGAAAAAATTATTTAGCTTATGTGAATTAGGTATTTTAGTTAATAGTATTAATGTATATTATACCAAACTTTAGAGGACCATAGTTAATAACCTAGCGAACCAAAATTGATCGTTTGACTGTCAGAATGTGCAGTAAAAAGCTTTACCAGAATTCATACTAAATATAGTGGTTACCATTTGAAAAAATAAAATATATATTAATTTTAGTACAATAGCATTTTTGAAAATGTTATAAGCAAATTTCCTGTTAAAATTGAAGAAACATGTGTCCCTTTTTGTTTTAATGAAATTCCATATCCTTGATCCATAATTTTTAATCAAAACTCACATACAATGACATAAGATACAACCTATATAGTTTTTGTATAGTAAAAAATTATGCAATAATATAAAGTTACAATTATTTTGAAGTTAAAGTTGAATGGGTGCCCACTGAGTAGTTAAATCAAAAATCTGATACACCTGTATTTTATTTTATTTTACTTACTGCAGCTTATTTTGTTAATTTTCTTTTGTTTTTCACGACGCTTTTGAAAACTTCTGGGATTTTTATACATTTTGAGTTTTAGCTAACTAGATTTACTTTGCTATCAGAAAAAATGCTGAAGTAAAAATTTGAACCATTCATACTGTCCTAATAGATGATTGCAAACACAAAATAAATATTAAATATAAAAGCATGAATCGTTGTAAAATAAATTCAATCATGTTGGCCGGGGGCCCATCACCCCCGCTTTTTCAGTTAATACTAATTATTTTATCACTTGTAAAATAAAAATAGTAAATGTACTGTATATTAGAGGTTTAGACTTTTTACACAATACCATTGATTGTAAATACTAGAATTTATTTCTTAATGGTAACACTATTAATTAAATTATTAGTTAGTTATTGACTATTTCAAAGTCATCACGCAATACACACTGCACGTTTGCACGCTACAACACACTAGGAAGTCATATTTCTTATATTTGTACAATATATTTTAGATTCTGAGTGGGGCGATGAATGTATTGATCTTACAATGATGTATGTGTTTTATTTATTTTTATTTTTGTAACTGTCATTACATTTTAGGACAGTAAAAAAGCTTAGATTTTCTTCAACAGTATCTTTTCAAATAGGAAAATGAATGTAGTTGGCACTAATAGTCAAAAGTTATAATTTCCCAATAGTTTTCAAAAGCACCGTGAAAAACCAAAAGCTTTAACTCTAAAGCAAATGAACGTATATACATGGAATTTTCACTGGTTGTTTATTTTTGCATTTTATATACACGATGAAATTTTCAAACATTTCCAATTTGATTAGTATTTTTTTCTACGAATCTCAATAAAACTTGAGTCGTTGGGTAAAAAAGCTTGAAAATATAATACAAGGCTCCTACTATATTGTTACAATGATATTTGAAAAATATTAAAAATCCTTAGTCACAAGACTATCCATAAGTTTGTCTACCTGTTTCAAAAAAAAAAATGTTTCAAGAAAGTCAAATTAAATTTTTATGAGCTTTTTAAATTCATATTTTTACAACATTTGATATTCACTCGATTTCTCATGTAACGATTTTCTTTTTTTATTGTAATTAGAAAACGTATGACTGTAGATACTTGAAAATTTTACTGAATGTTTATATTAGCATATTCTATACACTATAAAATTTTAAAAATAATTAGATTTTTTTTTTGAACTGTTTCCGGTCATTGTCAGTTCCTGCAAGGCTCCAGGTATTATTTTACAATAGCAGTTGAAAAATATTAAAAATACATAGGCACAATTTTTTTTAATAAGGATTTCGTTGTTTATATTTGGCATATATTTGCCTCTTAGAACGTAACATTATATTATATTTATCATGCCGACAAATAAAAAAATTCTTTTTATGTATTTATTTTGTTAAAATAATAAAACAAACTTAAGAAGGCTGCAGCTGATGAAATAAAAGTGACTTTTAGACCAATAAGCTAGACGAAACTGGAAGAATTTAATTTTCAAAACGGATTATGCTTGATCAACAAGTTCACTAAGGAATGATCGAGGCGATTTTGAATATTTTTTTCAGCTATGATATCCAAGAATAAAAATATCGAAAAATATGATATTTTTGTATTTATATTATTCACTATAACACTAAAAATAATTTGAATATTCAAAATCGCCTCGATCATTCCCTAGTAAACTTGTTGATCATTCATAATCTATATAACTGTAATAAATCATAACAAAAAAATGTCAATTGACGAAATTTGATTAAAAACCCCGGAAAATGAATTAAAAAAGGAAAATATGACCTAAAAATGAAATAAAATGGAAAATAATAGTTTCATAAATGTATTCTTAGTTACATAATTTAAATTTTTACTTACAAAATAACGTTTCACAATCACCAAAAAAAAAATGCATTTTCCTACAAATTCACAGCCCTAATAATAATCATGATTGATATAGGTGAAAGTAAATGTCTAATCGAAAAACTGTTATACATTATTATTGTAACGATTATCGTCATCGACATCGTACATTACTCTCTACGTTGAGCACGGCTAATATGCTGAGTGTTAGTAATAACAAATGTGTATATATGTATGATATATATATATTATGCTGAAGTGATGTTTAACTCTCATGGTGTAAATAACCGACCTGGACGCCTGGCGACAGGGAGTTATGAAGGGAGTCTACAGTAAAGTAGTCGATAGAGTCTATGGTCGGCGGTCGATAGTGGGACTCGAGGGCGGACAACGACTTGAAGAGGACCTGCGGACGACCAGTTCCACCCACATTTGGACATCGGCACCCACGTCACACCCGGAGTTATAATTTATAAGTATACTTTCGATGTTGTAACTTGTAGTAGATAATAATACATACATTAATTTCAATAACAGATATCCATATTATATTACGTTGAGTACTTTGCTTCACATAAGGTAACCCTGATCCCTAGTTATAATATCACACACCGAGGTCGAGTCTCCGAGACCTCGTTAATAAAAACAAAACTACACCTGAACGGGTAAGAGCCCAGGTGAAGAGGAGACGTTACATTATATGAATTAACTCGATTGTTAAACGCATTTTAAAAATTTGATCTAAGTTTTGGTACGAAAATTCGGCCGTAAAAACATGGTTTCGTACTTCAAGTTTTCCTCAGCTCTCGTTAGTCGCAGAAACATGATTTTTTCACCAAAATAAACGTGACAAGTTTATCTAGGTTTTGTTGTTCCAGATTTTTGAATCTCGAAAAAATTTTTCAAACCAATTATATTTGCATTTGAAATTTTCAAAATTTCATATACAGGTTACAAGTGGGTCACTGTAATGGATGGTGTTAAATTTTAATTCAATGATATAATATCTCTGTATAAGAAAAACTATTCTGAGTGAAAACGGTCAGTCAGCCATAGCCCATAGGCTATATATATTTGATGATATTGTGAATAAAGTAATTTATACATAACCTATTTACGTGGAACCTTGTTTTAGATTTTCAATCCTAAGCTATAAAATTTTAAAATTTTATACATTTTGTCAAAATTTGAACTTTAAATCATTATAAAAAAAAAATTGTGCCTATGTATTTTTAATATTTTTCAACTGCTATTGTAAAATGATATCAGGAGCCTGGCATTAAATTTTCAAGCTTTTTTCTTCAACAAATAAAATCTAATTGATATTTATAGAAATGAAAACTAAAAAAATTGAAAACTGACAATGTCCGTAAACAGCTCAAAAAGAGTCAAATTATTTTCAAAATTTTATCGTGTATAGAAAATGTTAATTTTAACATTCAGTGAAATTTTCAAGTATCTACAGTCATACGTTTTTTAATTACAACAAAATAAGAAAATCGTTACACGAGAAATCGAGTGAATATCAAATGTTGTAAAAATATGAATTTACGCTCATAAAAATTTAATTTGACTTTCTTGTAGAATTTTTTTTATTTTTGATAAAGGTAGACAAACTTATGGATAATCTTGTATTACATTTCAAATCTTAGATTGAAAAACAAACATTTTTATGAATTCTCAACTCAAAATAATTTGGTAATTTTCGTGATTTTTCCATATTTTGTCATTGTTTAACTTTAAATGCTTTTAAAAAAAAACTGTGACTAATGATTTTTAATACTTTTCAATGTATTGTAACATAGTAGGAGCCTTGTATTAAATTTTCAAACTTTTTTTACCCAATAAATAAAGTTTTATTGATATCCTTAGAAAAAAAGACTAATGTTATTGGAAACCGAAAATGTTCCTAATTAGTTCAAAACAAATCAAAATATTTTGAACATTTTATCGTGTATAGAAAATGCTAATATAAACGACTAGTGAAAATTTCATGTGTTTACGTTCATTTGTTTTAGAGTTACACCAAAAACCAAAATCGATTTTGTGGAAAACCGATTTTGCGTAAAAATTCCCATTTTTCCTTAATTTTTATGTTGTTTTTCCAGGCGCTTTTGAAAATTATTGGAAATTTTAAATTTTGACCTCCTCAATGCACCAACGATATTCACTTTCCCATCAAACCAGACACTGAAGTTGAATACACAAAAATAAAAAAAAAATTTAAAAAAAAAAACACACATCATTGTAAAATCATTACATTCATTGTTCCACTCAGAATCCAAAAACCTTAGATACATATGAATAAATGGAAGCCTGTTGAATGAAGTGACCAGCGTAATCAATGTGCAACGTAATTCGATAATTTATAATAATTAAAACAATAAAGCCCTAAATTAGTAGGTACGTTTCTATATTGCAGATTATTTATTTATTTATTTATTTAAAATATATTAATATACAAACGGGTTGAACCCAATTCAAAATATGATAAAACAAATTACAAATGACTTTGAAACACATTCAATGCATCAAACATTCAAAATTTATAAAAAAAATTATATTTCCAATATATACATACAATAAGCACATTTGATAATAGAATGAAAAGCACCTCATGATAAATCATCAAATTGTAAAAATTATATATATTATGAACGTGAACATGTTAAGTGTCGGTTTTTTTACGTAGGTTCATACTACCTAGGTACTGCAAATTGCAACAATAATTGAATTATATGAATAATTACCTATAGTCTTTATCTAAAAGATATTATAATATGTACAACAAATAACAATCAACTTCCTATATTATGTTTTAATTAAATATAGATACCTACTTACAATCATATATTTTATAATGATCAAAACTATTTAAAACATTGTACTAATACGTGTTAGGATATCAAACTATCGTACGAAAAGTACTCCAGGTCACCAATAAGTTACAACGTAAAAAAGGCGACATATTTACTACAAAATCTATTAATCGTAATAAAACTATTTTTTATACGTATTAAAAAGTAATTGGGTTAGAAATATAAATCGAGTTATGGTGTATAATAATTTGTATGCTTTATTTATTGGTTGATATTTTTAAGAAAACAGGAACTTTAATTAAGAAATAGGTCGCGACTTGTGTACCGCATGCTAGTACCTATATAAGACATACATGGGCGATAATTTACGCAACGGTCAACTGTATTGACGCGAAACGTCCTAATTGACCGATAATATTTTTTAAAATATATTTAATTACCTAGTCTGTTAATTATTGTTTTTTTTTTAGTTTTTTAATTTTTAAATGCATATACAAAATAATTGTGCCTGTGTACCTTTATAAAATAACCTTTTATTACCTTGAATATAATATAACTGAATAATTCATGGATCTATTTTTGTTTTGTGGTTTTGTTATTATGTATTATTTATTATTTGTGTAATACGCATTTCAATTGCTTATATACTTGAAATCTAGTCGCTTCATGAGGAAACAACTATCTGCACAGCGCATAAGCCTGCCAGGTTCTTTGCTCGGGAGCTAGATTTCAAGTATATTTTATAAACCCAAGGTCTACGAGGGACGATGAATTGAATGGAGGGAAAGGGAATAAGGGAATAAAGGGAAAAATGGGTGGTATATGGAATATAGGGAATATGTTGAGCGTATGTGGTTTTTAAGTTGGATATTGACTTGTTAAGTTTTTGGGGTAAGAAATATTGTTGAAATATATGTGTAAATGATTTTTTTATTCTACCACGAGATATTGTTATAGTTCGTGATGGGGAATGGAGTGCTGCTTCGACTTAAACGCTAATAAATGCAAAGTCACTTACCTTGATCGTCGTTGCACTGTAGTTGTCGATCTGGATGTTTTTGAAGTCGTTACGTCTGTTCGTGGTTCGATGCGCGTTATTATTACAACATATAATTTACTTCTACACTCATACGTTCGATCTTTATTTGATTTGAGATTTTTATGTGTAGTGGTATTATTTATTTTGTATTTCGATTTGTGTCTTTAATTTAGCTTTGTCGACTCTTACCTAATACCTTAGTGTTTGTTTGTAATAATAACTTGATATACACAATATCTTAATGTTTACGTAAATGTAGTTTTTAGGAAGCTTGTTAGATATATGGATCTATGTGGGAAATGACTTTAATATTCAGGATTTATTGAGTGATTCTGTTAATGGATAAGTAGTTATTTTTATACTATAATTAAAATGCAAATACTTCAAAGAATGTGTCCAATCAGTTATTCTTTCGAATATTGCCGAACCCTTATACTCTATTAGTATTGTATTTAAATTATATTATAAGTCTGACACTCAAGGTATGTGGAATTTAAAATTGTTAACTTTTAAGAATGAAATGTAAACGAATATTGTGTATATAATAAAGAAATTTGGCGTGAGTAGGATATAAATGAAAGAAGATAATTTGTTTTTTGTTTGAATAATCATAAATAATAATTTCGAACCAATAAGACCATACGTGGTATGTTAATTTAATGCGATATTTAAATTTGATTTTTGAATAGATAATACCCAATGATAGAATGAAAATTTGTGTGTGTCTTCGATGTTGAATGGCGTAGGTCTTGAGTACTGCTCTTTGCAGAGAAGCATCGTGCAAGTGGAGGTATACACTGCTCTGCTTGTGGCAATGGACAGCTCTCGAGATGGACTCTCGGGATCAACTCAACTCTCGAGATCAACTGAGCCGTTGTATAACTAGTTTTGTCCCCTCTTAGATCATCGTAGCGCAGCATCACGCGTGCTGGCTGCCTGGCCTTGAAGTTTAGATGTTGACGCGCGCGTCTTACACGCTCGTATTAAAATTCGCACTTTGACGAATATTTATTGTTGTATATTATTGTTAAGGTAAGCACATAGTAATATGTGCTTGTGATTTGCATAAGAAATGTATGTATTTGTGGTTTTATGTTCTTGTAACTTGGTGTACTCATGCTTGGTTGTTCTGTGACATGTTGGTTGACAAGGATTCGTTTGAACGGTACTTGAAAGGCGTGTGTTTTAGATGGCGAGGGGTGTGATGTGTAGGGTAATTTTGAATGAATAAGTTCGTATTTTAGCATTTTGACTTATGAATTGTTTGCTTGTTTTTACTGTTGGTATCCGTGTATTAATCTTATTACTCCTATATGCTTAAATATAAGTAATAATACATTTTTTTGAATAACTTATCAAAATTAAATACATTTAACTCCTTGTGTATAATATCAGAACATGTGTAATTAATAATTAACTAAAAATAAGTCAAAATATTATCACATAAGTACGGAAATTGGTATGATAATCTACATTTGGTGAAAATTATCATAGACGGTTATCTACTCATTTTTGAGTAATACAATAAAAATATAATGAATTTTTTCAAAAATTGGACTATTAAAAATAAAATTAAAAAGGTACATACATACATACATACATACATACATACATACACATACACACATATATATATACATACTCATAATACAACATAAGGTACATTATCAGATAATAATCTCATTCGAATAAACATATCGCTAAAGCATACGTTATACATCGGAATATATCTCAAATAAACACACATTCAAATATACTAGCAAACACACGATACCACACAGTAGGTACTCATCTGTTTTCATTCTGAACTTATTTAATAATATTTACAACACACAAAACCTCAACATATATATTAATATATTATATACCTTATCATACATACAAGCGTGCATACATAGATACAGACATTCATATCACATCAAATTACACACACACACGCACGATTCCAGTATTCCATATAGTATACAAATAAGCGGCCCAGTCAATTCATTCAATTCCATATAAACGCTCATACACACACATATATAAGTACTCACACATACATACCTACATACATACATACATACATTCATACATACAAAAATAGTATACAGTTTTCTTTTTATTTAATTGCATACGAAAAAACGAAGACTACATTATATCACTTATACACCGGAATTATGCATCTCAAACACACACATACATAAACTAGTAAAAAATTGTATTTTTCAAAATATACACGTTAAATTATAAAGATATTCGTTTGTATTCAGACATTCCTCACTTATATACCAATAGGTTAGGTCATACATATTTAGATAGATACATACATAAGTAGTATACATTTGTATAATATTCTGAGCACCTTTTTACAGGGAACTTCATTAGTTTAAGTGGGCATTTCTATCATGTAACACAACATTTTTAAAGTATAATTACAGTCATTATAACAATCACCTAAACATACTATAAAACTTACATATTGTATTATACTGGCTGTCATAAAAGTCTTCATCCGATTTCAAAAACGTATATTTGTTTTAAAAATGAAGATAAAAGGGTGAAAAATATATATATTCTTAAAATAGGTAAGTTTTATTCATCAGTCAAGCATTGACACACGGGTCACTACTAACTTGCGATTAATCGTTGCCGAACTATATTAGTTCGTAAACGGATGTAGACTTTTGAAACACCCTGGATATTTATATATACTTAGTCGCATTTAAACGTTCCAATACATCCACCTTAAATAGTATTTTCAAAAGTACGACATCGCTCATCAATTGGTAAATCATAGCTTATATAACCATACTGGGATTATAGGTATATAAGAGAAAAAATAAATCTCTTTAACTGTTATTATTGTACTATTATTCGTCAAGTGCAGTGGGAATTATTTATATACATTACAATAGTAGAAACTATTATCGAGCCATCACTTAGTTCTACTTATACAGTTACATGAACATGTGAAATATAGTATGATATGCAAACCCGCATTAAATCACATACCTATTCGACATTACAAACACCTAAACATATTATTTAAATTACATACATATATATACAATACATAAACGTTCATATATACACATCAATAAGTCACCTACATATAGGCGTACACATATATTACTTACATACGTACATACATTTACATATATATTTACTTAAACAGCATTCATGCATGCGAAGACTCGATCAATTATTTCAAATAATAATTTACATCAAATTATTTCGATATATAATTTATTTAATATCTTAATTCTTAAACATATATTAATAATTATATATTTACAGTAGATACATAAAGTATATCGTTAGTATATTACGTCGCCGTGCATACCTATTGATACAACGATATCCAATAAACAACAATTACATGCAATGTAGTACCTATTCATATATAATTTACTCGTTTTTTCGTTAAATACGTAGGTAGAATTTCCGCTGAAACCTAAAAATATACTCATCGATGTAAATATACGTTAAAATGTACTAATTTTGATAAGAACATAGCCGTCTGTGTAAATAGGAATCTTGCTAAAACAATAAAAAAATCATAATAATTTCAATAAAGCCTATTATGGGAATATCACAATATTTTAGTAAAAAATATCATAATTTCGTTAAAATCATTTTATATTATAAAAAATGTCATACCCCTGCCTAATTACCTAATTATTACATACTTAATAATGTATGATATACAATTGTATACATCATATTTATAAAAAAAAACCTATCTTTACTTTACAAAATATATGTATAATAATATAAAATGTATAACAATATATACTTTGTGCTATAAATCTTATGATATTAATACCTAATGAGAATATAACGATAGTCTTTCAACGTTCCACCTATCAAAACAAAAAATATTTATTTAAATATAGATACATTTTGTGACATTTGATACTTTAAAATATGTCAAATCATGAATTACCTTTGTTTTTTTATTTATTTGGTCCATATTTAGTAACGTTTTGATACTTAAAATTTGATGTTCAATCTAAAATATAAGTATTTAATATGAAATTTGCTATAATTTATATAATATTATGTACTACAGTGGCACGCACCCCCAAGTTAGCCCCCCCCCACCACGGACTAGAGTATTACTTTTTTATTCATATAATTTCTAAAGTTACCCAGAGATAGGGTATTCTTCATAGATAGTCATCTAATCGTAGACAATTTTATTTATTAATTTTATTTTAACGTTTTTTTTTATATATGATTTTTTAAAATTATTTAAATTATTTAATCAATTTTTACTTATTATTATGTTTTTATTAGTTTCAAATATACCTACATTAATTTTATAAAGTAAAATATATATTGACAAATATATTGACACGAGTTTGAAGTCTATCGGAAGAGAAAATTCTTTTCTCCTATATATACAGACATTGGTTGCCACAATGAGGTGTGGTAAAATGCGTTTGTGGTCTTCGATTCTGAGTGGAGCGATGAATGTATAGATATTACAATAATGTTTGTTTTTTAAAACATTTTTTTTGTGTCTGACACACCGTTTGGGGCAGTAAAACTGTTTCAATTTTCTTCAACAGTATCTTGTTCGATCTTTCCAATAGTTTTCAAAAGGAAAAACGGAAATTTGTACACAAAATCGATTTTGGTTTTTGGTGTAACTCTAAAACAAATGAAAGTATGCATGAACATTTCACTAGTTGTTTATATTTGCATATTTTTCTATACAGGATAAAATGTTCCAAAATATTGATTTGTTTTGAACTGTTTAGGAACATTTTCTGTTGCCAATTTTATTAGTCTTTTTTCTATAAATGTCAATAAAACTTTATTTGTTGGGTAAAAAAGCTTGAAAATTGAATACAAGGCTCCTACTATAATACTGTTTGAAAAATATTAAAAATCCATAATCACAGATTTTATTTATAAGAATTTAAAGTTCAAATCTTGACAAAATACGTAATAATCCCGAAAATAGCAAATTATTTTGGATTAGGAATTCATAAAAATGTTTCTTTTTAGATCTAAGGTTTGAAAATGTAATATATGATCTTTCATAACTTTGTCTACCTTTATCAAAAATAAATGTATATCAGTAAATCAAATTAAATTTTATGAGCGTTTGATGAATTCATATTATGCAACATTGATATTCACTCGAATTCACATGTAGCGATTTTCTTATTTTGTTGTAATTCAAAACCCTATAACTGTAGATGCATAAAAATTTTACTACATTTATTTTCATTTCTATATACCTAAACATTTTGAAAATATATTAACTCTCTTTGAGCTATTAACGGACAATTTCAAATTTAAATTTTTTTAGTTTTTTTTCTATAAATATCAATTCAATTTTAATTGTTGGGCCAAAAAGCGTGAAAAATGAATTCAAGGCTCCTGATATATTGTTACAAAAGTAGTTGAAAAATATTGAAAATATATAAGCACAATTTTTTTAAAAACATTTAAAGTTCAAATTTTGACGAAATTAATCAAATTGAAAATGTATACAATGTTCAACTTAATTATAGCTAAGCATTAAAACGATTTCACTTAAATAAATAAAAATAAAAATTTTGTAACCTACTGTACAGCAGAGTCACACCCACTTGTCCAACTTTTTTAAGTTTTATATTGTAAATAAATTATAAAAATTGGCATTATATAAAAAAATCGAAGGTATTACAAACAATAAATTAAGAAGGTGGATTTCACTCTGCTGTACAATAGGTTCCAAGTGGCAATGGATAGTGTTAAATTTGAATTCAATGATATAATATCATTGCATAGGAAAAACGATTCTAGGCAAAGATAGTCAGTCTGTCAGCCTATATTAGAGTAATATTTTTAGATTACGGCAGAATAACTAAGGTCGTTTTTTCTCGTTTAATCATCTAATTTTGTCCACATTTGAAGTAATAGCAATTATGTGATATAATAGTTATTAAAGTAATTTATTTTACTATAGTCATATTAGTACATACTATAATAGTTTAAAATATAGAGCTTGCGAATGTTATAATACCATTATATTTGACCAAAAACGGTTGAAATTCGTAAACGTAATTATGCAACGGAAAACGTTAAACAAAAATAATTAAGCATCTCAAAACAAAGTATATAATATATCATTAAACATAACGCAAAACGTAATATTTTAAAGAATATCATTAAATGAAAATTGACGTAAAATGAAATAATTGATAAGTTATATAATAGACATTGGTTCGTGTAGAGATATTTATTTTTGTTTGCAAAATACCTAAGAAGTTATTTATTTTATTAAATTATAAATAAAATACAAAAAAATCGGTTGAATGGATGTCGCTCTGCTGTACAATAAGTTACAAGTAAGTAACTTTAATGGATAGTGTTAAATTTGAATTCAATATCATTGTTATACGAAAAACAATTTGAGTGCCAAGGATTATTATTGCTATACAGAAAAAAACACACGCATCATTGTTAAATTAACACATTATTTTACTCCACGCAGAATCTTCTATATTTCTTTAAATTATAATACTAATATAATATATAAGCAATTGTAACAATTTAGATAAACAAATTTTTTTTCTTTTTATGCAAGATGAAAAAATGCTGCGTGTGCTACCTATCACTCTTTAGATATCTATTGGATACAGCCCTTAGTATAAATCGGACGTGGCTCAAACTACTATTTAAACTTTCCTGATATCTCCAAAAACCATTTGAAAATTGTACAAAATCGGTTAATTGGTTTTTGAGTACCTATGTAATAGCTATAGATATACAGCTCATATTTGTTTTAAATTAATATAATTATAAAATTTTGGTTGAAAAAAAACTTCATAGTTTATTCCAAGTTAAGTTATTATGAAAGCAGCTCAAAAATACTAAATATATAAAGTCATGATTTTTTTTTATAAACAATTAAATTTTAAATGTTGAAGTAGTATAATTTAGTATAACTAAAAATAAAAGTTGAGCATAAATGTACATTAATTTTTTAAAAAGATCTGAAGTTAGAATTTTAATAAAAACAAGTATATTTGCAAATTATTTTGTAGTTAAAAATTTATAAGTAATTCAACTTTTTTAGTTAACTAAGGATTTAAAATTTAAAACAATGATTCTCAAATTTACACCTTGGTAAAAAAATCTAAGAAATATATTAACACAGTTTTATTTTATAGATATTCATATAATTTTAGGTTAATGTTAAATGACTAAAACAATTATGGTTATTTTTTGTCTTGTAATTTAAAAATATTATTCATGGATACTGAAACTTCTAGTATATAAGTACAGTACCTATATGGTAATATTTTATGTTTTACACAAACTATATTTTCAATTAATGCAATATTTTTGTCAAAAATTAATACATCCTTTTATATTACCATTGATTACGAAAACCATAGTATCATAACTAGTATTTATAATAGTAAAATTAATTTCATTAATAAATATTACTTCTAAATTATCGATGTAGGATCATTTGGTAAAAAAAGTGACTGTAATTTGTTAAAAACGCCAACGTAAAAAACTTTTGTGTTGATAAATTCAAACTTTCAATCTGACAATAAATACCAACGATTGAACTTGGTTCAGCATGACGTATAGCCGGGAGAGAGTGATGTTTAACTTTGTTTTTATATTTAAAATTTTCAAATACTATATATTTTAATATTCTTTTGAATTATGGGGACTCGATATCAGACTATCTGTTGTACACACACGCTACATAGGATTTTAGACTGGTCTTGGCAGACATAACCAATTGATCTAATGAGCCGATAAGGAATTCTAAAGTATTTAATCTTTTTGTTTAAACCTTATTAACTCTATTAACTATATCTTCAGTTATTACAATTTGTATATTGTAAACTAAAACATTTATCGTTAATAATCATGTGCGTGCAATTAAGTTCATAATCTTTTTGAGGCAGGCACAGACAAATGGCAATAGATCCCGATTCGTTACTATTTTCTTAATTAACGAGCTTATTTTTCTTGTAAAATGTTTGTTTTGTGAAAACAAAAATACTAGGGGCACGTCTATGGCCTAAAATATTGAGAATGAAAAAAAAATTTTTTTCTTTTTAAAAAAAAGTTAAGTTACTTTATTTTTATCTTAACTATAAACTATCTAAAAATATTAAGCCTTTAAACAGTGCTAAAATACTTTAATAGTTAAATTATACAATATATCTTATTAAATATAATTTATCGCTAAATGATATTAACGCCCTACTATTGTTGTTTATTTTGTAGATAAAATAGGTCGTTAACTTTGTTTTGGAGAAATAATAGTACACTATATAATAAGATTACTAGGTGAATACCCTCAGGTCGCCCTGGAATAAAATGTGATTAATTTTAACCCTTTTGGGTGTAATTTGCTCTGCATAGTATGAAATCAAAGTCATATTCTTATTTTAATTTTTAGCCATCTCGGTGGCGTTGCCCATGAGTTCGCTTATGGGTATGCGAGCCGTTATTATCAGGTAGGCAATCTACCAGCGGTGTAGATTGTGGACACAGGACGGAGAGATTAAAATATAGCCTAGTATATAGTAAAGTTTGTAGTGAAAAATAGTTTGTATACGTGTTACCTAAAATATAGTATTGGAAGTCAGACTAGAGGGGAGAGAAAAAGGGAGGGGGTCGGGCGTCCCCGCTTTGCAGTACTTTCGAGGCTTGGGTTCGTTGTTGTATGTCTTTCTGGGCTTCGCGGGGCCTTGATGGGGAGCCTCTTAGGCGCTGTCGGGGGGCGTTCTGGGGGGAGTCTTTTAGTGGGGACGTCTCTCTCTTCCGCTTCGTTCGGGACTTTTTCCTCTTTTTGTCCCCCCGCTCGTTATTTTGGTTCCCTTCGAAACGTTCTCTTGTGTCGTGGGGTGCCAGCTTCTATCCCTTTTTCTGCCCGAGGCTTCGCTGTACCTTTTTCGTGATCTGACCTTTCGTGGTGCGCCGGGCTTCTGCTTTGTTTGGGGGTTCCAATTCTTCCGGTTTGGGGGGTTTTATTTTATTGCTTTCTCCTGGGGGGGGATTCCCCTCCTGCACCTCTTGATGATTAGTCTGTGGACTCTCTCACGTCCGTTCTCCTCCCCAGCGGTTGGTCGCTCTGTCGCTTCCGCCTCCGCCTTAGCGCCCACACGCGTTTGCATTATTTTTATGTTTGAGTTTGGTGACTTTTCTTATCTTGGGACTCTTTTTTGTTGTTCTCTCCTGCCTCTGTTGGGGGGTGGGGGGGGGGTTTGGCTTTTCACGCCCCCCCCCCCCTGAAGCCCGGCGCCTTGTGATGCCTCTCCTCGACGTTCGAGCACTTCTGCCCTTTACCGCAGTAATGTGGGTTTTTTTGTGTGTCGGGCCGGTCCTTTTGTTCTTCCTGTTTCTCTCGGTTGGCCCGCGGGCCGTCTTTTGCCTTTTTTGCTTGTGTGGAGTTCTTTGGGCACCCCAACGGGGGTACTTTTTACGTTCTCCCGCTGACATATTTTCTATCCCCCTCCTTCTGCTTTCTTCGCTTTTGTTCTCCACCCTGGTTGTTTCTGTTTGGCAGTGATGTCCCCCTTCTCTACGATTCCTAACCTTAGTTCCGGGGGTTATGAGGCTTTCAGTCTTCGTCAACTTATTTCTTGGGTCCGCTTTGCGTGAGTCTTTTTTCTTCTTCTTCCGTCTGTCGTCGTCTCTTCTTCTTTTCGGCTCCTATTTCGTTTCGGGTGTGTTTTTTCTTTTCTTTCCATTTCATTATTGCTTCTTCTCGTTTTCTCTCCTCCTCTTTCTCCCCTTTGCTTTTCCTTTTTGTTTTCTCCGCTCCCCCCCTCATCCTCACCCCTCCTCCCCCCCCACCCCCCCCCCCCCCCCCCCTCCCCTTTTGTCCTTCCCCCCCCTCCCTATTGGTTAGCAATTCCCTCGCATCTCTCCACGGGCCTCTTGTCCTTTACTCGGTCTGCCGATGCTAGTCTCCTTGTGGGGGCGTACGGCCCTATGTGTGGTATGTTTTTTGTTGTGCTGAGGAGCTCTCGCACTGGAGCCGGCCTCTCCGCCCACGCTGCCCTTTAGGCCGAGTAGTTGGATGTTTTTTTATTGCCCACCGGGTTGGGTTTGGTTCATGTGAGGCCGGTGAGGAGGCATAGGTTAGGATTGCGTTTTAGGTTCTTTAGGACGTATTTAATATTTATATATTAATATACTTTGGGGGTTATTTTATTATTTATATGGAAAACCTAGCTTGTACCTAGCTTGTGAATGTTTGAATAATAATAACTTGCACAAAGACACCCATTAATAATAAGAAAAAAAACTTTCTATTTCCACCGGTGAATCGAAGATACCCTGTTATACCACCTCTTAAAAAGCGCATATCACGGGTCACCTTTCTATTGCATTATCTAGACATTTAGACGGGAACCCAAGTATTCCACATAAAAAAAAATTATATAAAAATTATAATTGAACTATTTATGATTGTTACGCGTGTCCGAACTGCTGGTAGCGGCGTGCAAAATGAAACGAAGTGTATAGTGTTGTGTATAGACACCGTGGAAGACCCTTTGAGAACGTTTATAAATAATTAATTTCTTCAACACGTCTTTCTGATAGGAAAGGAATTATAATGGTACTTTGGGGAGGTCAAAAATGAAAATTCCAAGAAGATTTAGAAAGCGTCGCGAAAAACTACCGACAAATTACGAAAAACCGCTAAAAATGGGATTTTAATTTCTAACTGTTGTATATCAACATTGCAACGAAAAAAAAATAATAATATTATAAGGACTACGCTAACCCCTCAGAACCGTTTTTCATGTACAATGGCTTATCATTGTATTCAAATATAACTCATCCATTACAACAACTGTACTGCAGAGGCGCAAAGCGGTACTCACTTGTCCACTTTTTTCATACTCTACATTAATGTATTTAAATTTGGATTATGAATATGATCTATATTTACTCCTTTTGTTAGTAAATTTCTAAATAAAAAAACAAAAATCAGAAAAATGATATTTACGCACACGCATGCACAAGTCAATGATTGAATTCGAGAACTATTATCGAAGCACTATTTTGATAAACAAAATTGTTCTTACAGGAAAAACTTCACGGGCATCGTTTTGAATATGGTCCATAGAGTGTGGATTATGATAAAATGTTTTTTCCACAAAAAAAATTAATTTTATTATTTATTAAAAACTATATAAGACTGTAAAGGGTACCTATGACCTATGTAAAGGTAAGATTAAAAAAATTATAAATGTGCTATTTAAAAACTTTAAATGTAATAATTATTTGTTTTGTATTAATGCAATAACTATTTTATTTATATTGTAAAAAATAATATAATATGGTAGGTCACAAGTAAAAATTATGGTAGTTGGTTGTTGTGCGGTAAATACCAAAAAATACAGATCGATATAGTTATAATTTGCTGGATTCGTTTCCGTTTGGTATTTAAGACTTGCCAATTGCACTGTTGGTTTATCCAGCCATTGCCGTCAATGAAAAATGAATAAACACCTAAGAAATAGTAAGCATAATATATAAATAAAATATAAATTAAGGGTTTCGTTGCCAGTACTTTATTAAGGAGTAAAATTTAGGCAATTCAATTAACATGTGTCTCGGACTCGCGCTTGCAATGTGGTGGTGAGCTATAATTAACGAGCAGCTTAAAGATATTTCCGCACATAATGGCACAAGTCAATGTGATTTGACTCGAGAACTATTATCAAGCACCTATTTTGATAAACAAAACGGTTTTACCGGAAAAAAAAAACTCACGCCTCGTTGATTGATACGTCGGCTTTGGTATTTTTTTATCTGAAAGATGATAATTTTTGCAGGCTCGGACAAAGCTTAAATTTTTATTTACTTTTAAATAGTAGTCGAAAAATACTTAAAAAAAAATAGAAATATTGTGCATTATTCAAATGCTATCTTCAAATCCAGCTTCTATAATTACAATTGTTAAAATCGGACTTTGATCCGACTTACAAAATGTTCTCTACTATAAATTAAAAAAAAATTAACGAAATCCGATTATTTTACATGGCGTGAGAGTTTTTCCTGTTAGACATGTTTTTGTACCAAAAAAAGCACCGGTCTCTGACCCCCTTAATATAAGGAAACCATCCTATCCGGGTGTATTGTTGTTTCCTGTATTAGGCAACAGGCACTATTATACTACTATAGAACTGTGACTTGGGCCACCCAAGTTTGGGGCCTACGAAAGTATGATTTTTTAATATTTATGGTTTTTTTTTTTTTTGTTCATTATTATTATAGGTTAATCTGTACGATAGTACACGTTAGCCCGGAAAACAAGTAAAATATTATGTTTTTAAGAATGATACCCGTTAATGGTTAGTGTATATTTTAGGAAATAATACACAAATAATATATTGTTTACAAATACAAACAAATATTTTCTATAGACTGCAGGTCAGTCGACAAATAAATTCCAAAACATACATGTTTCCAAATGTGTAAAAACATTACAATTAATAATGTATATTATATAAATTATAAATCATAAAATCAATAGCAATTGTTTTAATACAGAATAATAAATACTTTGAGTATAACAGAAAATAAAATTAACTCTTACAGACTTAAGTTTAATATATTTATAATCCTTAGTATAAAAGTGAAGCATTATACATTTTAACTACAAGATAATTATTAATTTAACATTGCATAAATGTTTGTCAAAATCGAAATTTAAATTTTAGCGAAAATGGATTTCTTTGTTAAATTTGTCTACCTGCGTACTGCTACATATCCACTTTGAATCGGTGAGCTTATTCATTACATTTTCTCCGCTTTTACACAAAAAATGAAATTTTAATTGACTATTTATAGAAAAAAAAAAAACTAAAAACAATTGAAAACTGACAATGTCCGTAAACAGCTCAAAAAAGATTTTTCAATTATTTTACAAATTTTACTAGGTTGTTAGAAGTATAGCGTGAATGTTCAAATGTTGTAAAATATGAATTCAACGATCATAAAAGTTTAATGTGACTTTCATTCGAGAATTTTTTTGTTTGTTA